>VMDR010010180.1:0-31041 GCA_007922815.1 Macrotus californicus | reverse complement strand
ATCTCAATATGGCAGGGAGCGCTCATGTATGGGTTAATCCACCCGCGAGCTCTGTAAGTTCCGTGCTGCATCTTGGGAGCTTTGCTCACCTGGATGTGCTCCATGACCAGAGAATCTACATCTAGACCCTTAAGTTCAGCATCACTCTCTGCGTTTTTAAGCATGTGCAGCAAAAACTCAGCACTCTTTTTGGGCCACCGACCCTGTGTCCATCCCCACCGTTTGGCCTGGGCACACCTACCAACTCCACCATTGTATCAATGGAATGGGACACACTGCTTCTTTAAAGTGACATCTTTCAGATACTTGGTGGCTTTTCGAATATGCATACCCTTGATGGCCTGGGCAGTTTCACAAGTGTTCTTCAAGTGAACATGAAGATTTGAACCTCTTGATTTGCATGATTTTGTGGGGTTCTCTGGGTCAAGTGAACAGCGAACCATCTTCAGAGGTCACCTCTGGTCACTTTCGGGAAGAGGAAGGGTGAAGGCTCCTGGGAGAATTCATGAGAACTCAATCTGAAGGAAGGTTCTTTCTACCTTCAGTGAAACGTCAATCCAATGTTTAATAACTGCTTGATGATATCTTAAAGTAGGTGGCATCGGACAGATTCCTGGGTTTGAATTCTGGGTGTTTGTGATTGATAACTTTGGGAAGGTCAGCTTGTCTCAAAACCACCTCATTTATATGCCTGTATTAGACTTGTATTGTTGTATAACAAATCACCAAAAACTTAGACACCTATGCAACAATGAAAGTGGCAGCAACAATAGAATCTCGTCTAAGTGTGAGTACACAAGTACACTGTGTTGATTTTAAGGTGTTTATAGAGTCACCAGTGGAATAAATCATCGCAGATGCAGACATGGGAAGTTAAGATGAATACATATGGGTAGACCTAGTGCTTTGCATAGACCATTGCATCGTAAAAAACATAAAATCAGAAATATATTTAAAAATTGTATACAAGATATATATTTTTTATCAACTTGATAATTCAAAGGCTGACTGCAATTATTTAACAAGTTTCAAATTTCCTTTATAGTCACAACAGGCAAAACATGAACTCTATAATCTAAAATCTGAAAAATGATGGAAAAGGAAAATCAGTGAATTAAAAAAAGTAAAACAAAAAAGCAAAAGTAGATTACAAAAAACAAAGACTTTGCTGCTGTATAATCAGTGGACTCCCTGCCCCCCTAAATTCAGCATTGTCTTACTTGGTATTTTAATCAAAAAGATAAAAAAAAGTTCAGTATACTAAAATGCAGTGAAAGAAAATGAAGCAGTTTCTGAATCATCCTCAGAAACAGAAACAATTTTGTAACAAATGCATTTTTTTTAGTTTACTACTGTATGAAATGTGGAATCTGGTGAAGGTGCAGAGGCTGCAGGAACTGGCTTCCTTAGTGCCACTGTAAGATTACTGAAAAAAATCCAGTCACAAGCTTAAAAAGCAACCCAAGGTATTTGGGGCTTCAAGGCTCTTCCTGTGGGAGGAGCTTCCACTTCACTGACTGATGGTCTTCCTCTTCAAAGTCCTCCAGCTCCTGCTCCTTGGAGAGCTCCAGGAAAACCTGACATGGAGGAAAAAAACGAAGAGAGAGGGGGTCACACTGCGTCCTGCAGTTCCAAGTGAGCACAAAGAATATGCAGATAGTATACGTTTATATCCATGGGGGATACAAGAATTTCTAAAACTGACCCACCTGCTCCAGGGTGGACTGTGAGAGACTGTAGTCCTCCAGGTCGAAGCTCTGTTTAACTGCACAAGGATGGATGTGTATTAGGCAGTCATACATTTTTGGTCCAGAGAGTTGTACCGAGACATGTATAAGAAGTACATGCGAGTAGATCTTAAATATAAAAGACAAGGGAACACACATTCTTGGACTAAATATGAGCACACAAATTCACTATCTAGTCCAGTGACAGGATGGAAATACTCTTCCACTTGTCTTAGAATGCGGGCAGAGGCACCGCCAGACTGGAAAACAACACAAGGGGTTCCAGACCACCTAAGGAGGACAAGCTAAGGGTGGTTTCCTCTGTGCTGGAATGCTACGATGTGCCCCTCTCCACACACCCTCATGCTTCTCTACCCTGTTCTCTGCTCCAGAGTTTCTTTCTGGCAGTTCCACCAGCAGCAGCCCAGGAGGAGGGACAGAGGAGGAGGGAGGCAGGTCAAGGCCATTATTTTCACTTCCTCTCTGACACCACCCATTTTGCTTCATTGAAAGTCACCCCTTCTCAAGGGGGCAAATTCTACATGACTCTGCACCCAGGTTTCAGTCACTGCTTCCTCTCTTAGTCCCTTCAGACCTAGGGATGGAGACACTTCTGCTGGTTTAGCCTCGGGTTATTGCACTGTTTCTTCCACTGTTGCAGATAGTCCCTTTATAAATAAAACTTCCCTGAATTATCCTATTTTGAATTTCCAATCTGTTACTGATCTGGACTATGACTGAGATCCCAAATGTATAGATACACAAGGGGAGGAAATAATGAATGGAAAGGGAAGGCTGGAAAGCAAAGACTTCAGATTGCTAGGGCGGGGTTGGCAATTTGGAAACATGGGAATGGGTCCTTGACTTGTGTCTGGAAACACGTGAAGAAAACATGCTGTGGATGGTTGGTGGCCCTGTGCTTTCAGAGTCTGGAGAAGCAAAGAATCTGAGTGTTTCTCATGGAATGCAACATGGTAGGTATCCCTAGAGGATATCCTAGAAGGTTAAAGAAATTACAAGAGGGGCCCAGGGCCAGCAAGGTGTTCCCAAGAGGCCAAGGGGAGGTGGCATCAGCCACCCCAGGAAGCTGTGGTAGAGACTAAATATGAGAAGGGAGAGGGTCTCTTCAAGGAACCTACAGAAGCACCCCACAAGAGAAGGGGAGTTAGGCCTTGTTGCCATGGTACAGCTCTAGTCAGCAAATCAAGTTTTGCTTCCACATTATCTCTTCTCCCTTCTCCTTATACTCTGTCCTAGAGAGGCCTAAAACGTCAGCTCATGAGTAGAGGAGAGAATAGGCAGGAAGAGAGAGAAAACTGACTATCTCACCTTCTTAGCTTCAAGTCTTCAAATCTGAAGCAAGAAAGGATCATGTGAGGCTCTAATTTTGCTGGAATTTATGTTACCCAAAGGCGATCTGATTGTATGCAAGAAGGAGTCTATGTAACAAGACAAAGGAATACTCACAGGACAGGCATTCTGCTTCCACACTGCTTGGCCTAGCCCATAATTTCAATACATGTATTGCAGCGGAGAATGTAAGTATGGCCAATTTAACATTTGGAGAAAAAACTGCTAGCTTATGTTTCAATATTTTGCACTTTGTGTCATCTTCACATAATAGGATAGGAAACTAATAATAAGTTGTTTTACCACCCTAAATTAGAACTTCAATTTCAGCAAATTAAGCACAGCGGAGGGAATTTGAGGGGGGGCAGGGTACATCTTTGAAAGCAGAAACAGTAGAAGGCTCTTAAGGAAAGGCTACATTGTATTCTAGGGAGGCAGCCTTCCCGCAGCATCTCTCTCCCTGCTCCTTCCTTATAAAACCCTTCCTTTTGATCTGAGCCGGGTGTGGGGCTCCTTCCCGCTGGAGTATTGCAAAATTGGTCAAAAGGCCAAAATAGCCGGTGTAAAAAATGGACCATACACCACAGAGCGAAGGTGACCAGCAAAATCAGAAAGTAAAAAGAAAACCTATGTGAGGTCATTATCACAAGCTTATCTCAAGGGGAAGAATCTCATTAAGAACTAGGATGCCTGGGACTTCGAATGACGATGGATGACAGGCAAAGGAAGTACAAGTCACAAAAAGGGGAGGTATTATTCAGCTTTTTATCAGGTTTCACACACTGGCATGACAGGTAAAAACTTAGTCTAGGTCAGTACAGTTTGCAAAAGTCTAAATCTTAGATCAGAATTTAAGAGCCTACAAAAGAGTTATGACTTAGCCCAGTTCAACAGAGAGGAACCTTCTTATCAGCATCTAATGCTATCAAAGAGCACACAACAACAAAACCAAGTGTGTATCTTTCTGTTGGCATGAATTTGTGGGTACTCCCGTCCCAGATGCCAATGGTCTCTTCCCTCTAGGCCCTCACTCACTTAGGGCAGAGTTTTTCAACTTTGGCACTAACGATATTTTGGTCTAATCATTCTTTGTTGCTGGTGGGGGCTGATCCATGCCGTGTGGGATGTTTACCATCATCCCTGACTTATTAGATACCAGTTGCATTCCCCAGCCCTCCCCCACAGTCATGGCAACCAAAATTACCTCCCGATATCACTAATCCATCCCTGGTTGAGAACCACTGGATTAAAAGTCTTAATAATTTATTTATGCTATAATATCACAATTTTATGTTCACGTACATATTCTACTGGCTTCGCACAAGAACTGAATTTCCCTGTTTCCCAGTGTCTCATCTCTAAACAGTCGCTCTTACCTATCTCTAATTTGAAGAAAGCCTGCGATAAAGGCCACACATCCTCGACAGGCAGCTTGTACACCATCAGGGAGGAGTACCTGTGAAGAAAGCAGTGAGGCTGAGCTCCGAGCACAACCCCCGACAGGCGGATGTCTAAGCAGGAGCAACAGTCTGACAGGTGTGAGGTGATATCTCATTGTGGTTTTAATTTGCATTTCTCTAAAGAACAAAATTAATGAACAGACAAAATTGAAACAGACTCACAGATACAGGGAACATCTTGACAGGTGCCAGACTTGGGGGAAGGTTGGGGAGCTGGGTGAAAAAGGTGAAGGGATTAAGAAGTGCAGGTTGGTAGTTACAAAATAGTCCTGGGGATGTAAAGTGCAGCACAGGGAATGCAGTCAGTGATGCTGTAGTAACTGTGTGCGGTGCCAGGTGGGCCCTGGGGGGACCACTTTGTAAAGTCTATGATTGTTCAACCACTATGCTGCACACCTGAAACTCACAGGAAATAATATTGAATGTAAACTGTAATTGAAAAATAAAATTTAAAAAAATAATAAAATAAAATCATGACTTTGGAAAAATAAACAAAAAGGAGCAAAAATGCCACCAATAATTTGTTTGCATGGACACATCTGTTGGAAACGGCCATAGGGTGAATGCTCTTTGGTCACCAAGAAGTCAGTTTACTAAAGCAGAACTGTTGGAAGGCTCTTTAAAAAAAAAGACTCCTTTGACTCTGGGCAGGAATGAGAGACAAATGGCTGGAAAACCACTGCGGGCATGCCTCTCGAAGGGACGAAGTGGGTTACTTATCATCCTTCTTCTCTCTTAGTAAGAAGAGAATAGCATTTACCTAAAAGAGATGAGGTCCGCCTCCTGGCTCCAGCACCAGTTATTTGGCATTATCAAACCGACCTGAGCCTCAAGCACCATTCGTTACTGATAATAATGAAAAAGCTAAGAGGAACCACGCAGTGAGCTTTGACTGATGCCTAGAACTGGGCATTGTACAGGTTACCTCATTTAATGGGGGTGGTTCCACCCTCTAGAAAGAACAATTGAAATGAGCTAGGTACCAGCACATGTCAGTACCTGGCACATTCCCTTACAAGAATCAGCTTTCACATCAGCACTTTGTTCTCTTATTTCCCTCCTGTGGGATCCCTGGGATTTGGGCTTTTCTCTAGTAATTAAAGTATTCACAATTACCATAAAGTTAAAAAAAAGAAGAAAGAGATGATAAAGCTTTTTATTTTTCATCACCATAATAGAAAACAAAACAAAGACCAGGATGAAACAGAACACCGCCTGTGTTTACCTTTCCTGCCTGGCAGCCTGGGGGAAAAGCCTCAGAATTTCCTCATGGAGGGGCTCCACATGGGCGAGGGCCTTCACCTTCATCTCCAGCAGGTACTCTTTGCCAAATTTGCTCTTCAGGTGCTGGATGGAACCGATACATCTGGAGGGGGGCAGGGAGGAGAATGAAATCGGTCAAGAAAAGGGAGAGAAATCCACAAGTGGTGCTTTTCGGCCTCTATAGGCGTCGGTAGGCAGGGCCAGGTAGAGGGGGAGCAGCAGCCCCTCCCGCTTCTAACAGCGAGAGTGTGCTGGGAAATGTCCTCTGTTCAGGGCATAACTGGGGGCCAGGCGTGGGAACCCACCTGAGCCTTCCGGACACCATGATGGCCACGCGGTCACACACGGCCTCCGCCTCTGCCATGTAATGGGTGGTCAGGAGGACGCCTCTCTCCGTGTTTCTAACGGTGGCCCGGATCGCTTGCCTAAGGTTAGGTCAAGAGACATATTAACTAGTGGGAACACTGGGATCATGTGAAAAAAAATTTTTTAAAGAAATTACCATTGGCATGTATGGAACAATTTATGAATTCAGATCAGACAAAGAAAGGACTTTTGCAGGGATAACAGGCATGGAAATAACCAAGCTATGATTTGGGCTGAATGGAGAGAATGATACTGGGTAAAAGCCTGTTTAGAAAAATGCTGGATTTCAAGAATATTTATGAGAAGGCAGTCGGAAAAAAGATAGAAAATGATCATCTTTAAAAACATGATAATAATGACATATACCCTAAAGTACACAATAGCAGATTTCAGAATATTCCTAACATAATTAAAGAACATTCGCGTGTGGAATTCTTTTTCTGCCAGTAGAATTACATTTCAGGTGGTGTTGCAGAAAGCTTTAAAACTTAATATAGATTGATGTCATTGAGTGTAAAAATGGGCCACACATAACCAAGTGACTAAGATGAGAACAAAATTCTCAGAGTCTTGGTTTCTAAGAATATCTGTTATTCTCCCATAACAATTGGCAGTGATGTGCTATCAGATTTTTTTTCCTGTAATATTATGTTTGCTGATAATGTTGATGTGTTTCACTTTGGGTTGCTCATGACATCTCCTCACCACATCTGCTGCTGCCCCTCGGGGTCCATGCCCGTGGAAGGCTCGTCCAGCAGCACCACCGACGGGCTTCCCAGCATGCTCAGCGCGAAGCACAGCTGGAACGAGAGGAACAGCGCATCTGGCACCGATCCGTGGGCTGCGCAGAGTAACACTGAGCCCCACCCCTACCTTTCTCTTGATTCCCTCGGGTAAGGCCCTCACGGGCTGCTTCTGCTGGTCCTGCAGCTTGAGCGCATCCACCAGCCTGCAGGAGACAGTGAGTCAACCCACATCACCCCTGCATGATGGGGCATGCTGTGGGATAATGGGTAAATCCGAAGACTACAGTGCAGAATTTTAAAAAACACTATTCAGATTGATCATAAAATAGAAACTATATATGATCGTCTAACCACTATGCCATACACCTGAAACTAATATAGAATAATATATAAGGACAACTGTAATCAAAAAATAAAATGTAAAAGAATTGAAATTTTCAAGGATACTTTATGGGCCTTTCATGGTTTTTAAACTCATATTTGCAATGACTTCTTTTTGTATTAAGAATAATCAATAAACTTTTCCTCTCCAGGCTCCAGGTTGAGAGAACACAACACTGAACTGGGCTCTAGATGACCAAGTCCTCTCCCATAGCCATGGGATCATCAGTTAGAATTGCCCCTCCTTAAGTTTGTGTGAAGCTATTATAGCCCTCTAGTAGGGAACAGGTGCGTCTCCCCCCGGGTACCGTGTGATGGCGACTGCGGCATCCACCTTCCGGAGCCCTTTCACCGCTGCAAACACGTCCAGGTGTTCCCTCACTGTCAGGTTGGGCCACAGTGCGTTTTCCTGAGGGCAGTACCCCAGGAACTTGGGGGCTTCCTCTCCGCTGTTCCCCTTCAAAATCACCTACACGAAAGTTCATTCTCACACTCTGTCCAAAATTGTGTGTGTGTGCACATGAGTGTATATTTCAATGATGTGCTTCTCTTACACACACAAGGCTGCTGAGAGTATAAAGTCAGTAAGTCATGACTTAGCTCTGGAAAAAAAAATGATAGAAACTCAATAAACCCAAAGGCAGATATCCCACCATTGTACTTTAGGCTTTATAATCATGACCATCACCGTGGCTGAATTCAAGTTTGCTTATTCTGTTGTCCATTGTTGGACTTCATTCGTTGATCCAAACATTCAAAGGGACAGATACTTGAAGACTCTGTTTTTCCAATGTTAAAATAGCTGTTATGGTTTAATCTGTTTTACAAGTTTATTGTGAGGATTATACAAGGTAGTTCTTTTCAGTCAGGGGCAATCCCCCTCCTGGGGGACATGTGGCAATGTCTGGAGACATTTCTGGTTGTCACAATTAGAGTACTAATGGGATCTAGTGAATAGAGCCTGGGGAAGCTGCTACATATCCTACAATGAGTGGGACAGTCCCTCATGATAAAGAATGACCTGGTCCAAAAAGCCACCAGTTCCAAGCTTGAGAAATCCTGAACTAAGCTAATAAATGAAAAGTCCTTACTAGTCTGGCATATGGGAACCAACAAATACATGATAGCACTTATTATTTTGATAAGTCAGATACTGTCTAATAATAATAATAATGATAAATGTGTACCAGTGTTTACTACATGCCAGAATCCAAGCATTTTATGTTTTGAATTATGTCATCCTTAGAAAGACCCAACATGACTGAGGTGTTGGTTTTATCATCCCTGTTTTACATGCAGAAACTTGCAGATCACACAGTGTAAACCTGGGAGTTAAAACTGAGATCTCCCATTGAAATCCAAGCCCTTGACCTCCATATTGTATTGTCTGTCCTCGACACAGAAGAGAAGAAACATAGTTAACCTGGCCTCATAGAGCTTTCAGTTTAGCAAAACAGGAAACACAACATATATGTGAATGAATTGCAGCCTCTGCTTCATACTTTCAAGGAAATAAATGTGCTAAAGAATACCAGAGAGGGTATAGTTTAGCTCCTAGTGTAGTCAGGGATAAGGCTTTTGGGGAGGTAAATTTCAAGGTGATGAGAAGGAGATAACCAAGCACAGGAAAAGCTGAAGGAAGGGTATTCTGGCCACAGGAAAAACAAATTCATAGGTCCTACAGTGGGAAGACCACCAAAGGCCAGTGTGAGCAGTGGGTGTGGCATGAAAGATATTCAATGGAGCCCAGATCTTGCAGGGTCCTTTGTGGCATGGCAAAGACTTTTGGATCAATTCTAACTAAAGGGTTATGAGCAGGAATGGGACATGACCTTATTTGCATTTCTAGGGACTGCTGGCTGCTCTGTGAGGTAAGGGTGGAAATAGAGAAAAGACAATTTAAGAAATCCCTGTAAGCAATCAACACCGCTGTACACCCTCTCCATGAGCACTCACTCCGACCTTGACCTTCTGTCAAATGTCAGTAGCATCTCCCCTTCAAAGTGGTAGTCCTTTGATCTCTGTCCACCATTTCACCCAACTTAGCCTGGACATACAGCCAAGTGTTATCCATATACTATTCTAGTTTTGCTTTGGAATTTAGACAGTTACTAATTTTCCCTCTAACTTATGATCTCTATTTTCTGAGTAAATCCTGGATCTTGGCAGTTCAATTCATCAAGTTCTCAGGATGCGTGAGTTCACAAAGCAAAGATCTCTGACCTCCAGTAAAGCTAATGCTTAGCTTTACTTCCCAAAAGATTGCCTTTTTAGTGTCTCTATTTTTCATTCAATAAAAGTCCTACCATGGATAACATGCTGCCCTTTTGAGCACATAACTATTTTTGGAATCAAGGGGTGAAATTTTATGAATCCTCTTCATTCAGTGCATAAGTCACACTGACGAATACCAAAAGATCACCTAAGTCTGTGAAGATTGCCATCAGAACGTACAGTAAAACGTTTGGTCTAGGTGGTCATCAATGCCTGGACTTCCGAGTGTGTTACTGACCTGTCCAGCCGTCGGTTTTGAGTCTCCAGTTATCATCTTAATAGTTGTGCTTTTACCAGCTCCATTGTGTCCTAACAGACCTATAACTTCACCTAAAAAAAAGGTATGCTAAGAATTATAACCACAGATAATCATAATAATAAAAACCAAACACTGTTTAAGGACTCACTATGTGTCAAGCTGTATGTCAAATGCACGATGCACATTAGTTCACTTATTCCTTGCCCACAGACGAACGTGCCTTTTACAGGCAAGGAAGCCAAGGCGTAAAGGGGATAAATACTTGCCCAAGGTCATGCAGCCAGTAAGAAAGAGGCTGAGCTGGAGTTGGAACAAAATTTCATGCCAGTACCTGTCGCACCACACTGACACTTTGACCAAATGTGTTATTTGTTAGGAGGGAAGAAGGAGCTGCTCCATCCCAGTGAGTTCCCGTATGTGTGGCATTCCTCATTGTGTAATTAATTTGAGCACTTAGAAAGCTCCTTCTTAGCAGAAAAACTGCCTCTTTTTCAGTTCCCGTTCTTTTTTGTTTGTTCCCACAGAACGGACATAACCGTCGTCTACGCAAAGAACAAATTGTTCTAACTGAGGCTTTTCAGCAGGGTGCCTCAGTGGTGTTACTGCTGCTGAGTTGGCTGCCTTTCGTGTTATCAACGAGTGGCCTCAGATTTGGATAGTATCATCCGTTTCGGACGACCCCGTCTTCAGAAGTGAAGATCGCTCTGCTAACAGAACTACTTTTCCGACCTTTTTTAACACAGAAAGAGACATTTCTTGTGGCCACTTTTCTCTTCCTCTTGGCAAAGCAATTCTTCTTTTTGCCGGCATATTCCTTCCGTAGACAACTGGCGACGATGACTGGTTTCTGGAGAGAAAAGTGAATAACCACAGGGCTTTATTTTCATCTTGAAATCAGTGAGTGCCCCTACACTCCCGCGCCGCCAAATCTTTCCTTAGACAGAAGCACGAATCCAACCCGTTCCCTCAAAACTGCCATCTTAACGCAAACCCTCCCAATCTGTATTCCTGCCACACAAGGACATTTGCCCTGTGTGATCTGTGCTTGCCTTCCTCAGAAAATAGAAGCAGGGACATTGACTCATCAGCACACACACGCACACGCACACGCACACGCATGCACTTCTGATGAACTCTCTCCTCTGAAGTGCTTTGCTCACTACAGCTTCCTAGGTTTTGTAATAGTTAGCCTTACCCACCAAACCTGCCACTGAAAAATCTGTTGGCGTTGCAGATTTACTGAAACCAAGTAATGAGCTATCTGTGTCAGGATGAAAGAAACTTAAGGTGTTTTGTTTTTCTTTTTTCAAAAATTCAGATTAGAAAGTTGCCCACTTTATCTGACAGGGTATTATTTGATGAGAGCATTTTTAGGAGTTTCACCTCATCAGAGTCGGAGACAGTCACAGCGTTTGCTGTTCTCATTCTTTCCGTCTGAACATCCTCATCTTCTCCTTCGGGTTCTTCTGGGTTTGGAAGAACTTTGCTGCTTCTTGGTGAAATTCTAAAATCAAGCCAGGTTTCCAGTTGGAAAACTTGTAGCAGAAATAATGAGCTTTCCATAAACTGTTATCAATTATTTGAATAGATTATGTAACTGAGCACAACAGGATCTTCCTTTTTCTGTTCTACGCCCCGTGCCTTGCAAAGAGCCTGGTTTTCCAATGATTCAAGTGATACTACTTTACATCATCCTTGCTTTTTGTCTAAGTTTAATTCTTGTTGGTTGTAACTTATTTTTTAAACAATAAACTGGTACTCACACTCTGATAAAGGATTTTAGGGCAGGGTTGATAAAGGAATCTAGGAACTGTAATTTTGACAGATATGTTGGAATTCTGGAAGCTTTGTGAGAACAATGTTAACATATTTGAAAATAGAGATGTGTCCCCCAAAAATCTAAGATAGACGATCACCAGTTTCTGGGCACTGTCACTTCTTAGGGACACGTGTCAAAAATCACTCTTTCCAGACTGCTAGCAATCCAATTCTTCCCTTCATCATCTCCACCACTGATTCCTGCTGATTCCTGTCTTTCTCCCTCAGGCCGTCCCAAATTGCTGCTGTTAGCTGATTTCCTAAAACACGGCTGTCATCTTGTCATTCTCCTGCTCCACCACCTACATTACACTTGAACTTGATTCATATTTTGTGAGTTAGACGAGGTTTTCAAAGCACACCTGTGTGTTCCCCATTGTGTAATTTGTAAAATCTTCCCTGTGGTCCCCTATTCCAAGATCCTCCAAAATCTAGCTTCATTTTAATTTTCCATCATCCTCCAACACAAGGAAGGCTTCAAGTTTGCTCCAGTTGCCTTTTTGAACCTATAGGATGGTGGCGTTTATTCCAATTTTTGCCCTTTTTCTTCAGAATACTCTTCCTTCCTGGACTGGCTGCATGTATCCAATTGCTTGTATATACTTAGCCATTATTTCTAAGTACCACCTTTCACATGTAACTTTCTTCTAGTATGTCAGTGAAATTACAGGCTGCCTTAATTTTTCAGTGTCTTATGTGTGCTAATGGGGCTTCTCTTGCTAGATTGTAAGCTCATGAAAGTACCAACAATTATAATTTTGTATAGTACACAGTCCCTTAAAAACAATCCTGTACAGTACTTTTTACTCAATTAATTTAAGCCTATTAAAATGTCTTTAACAATAAATATTAAAACATGAAATTCTATTTGAATTCTCTTGACCTGAATAGAGGATCCTTTCTCATTGATTTCTTCCTAGAGTTTGCTTCCAGACATCGTAGAATGAAAAGCAAAACGAAAAACTGAAGGTAAGGCTAGGCGGGGGGAAATACAATCAAAATTAGCATCACCATGAAAACAAGAATTTCAGTATTAGAATTGACTTAAGAACTTTAATCATATGTAAAGATAGATTTGATAACATTTTCATAAAATTGAAAAATTGTATTTATTATTCTATAAAACTCTCAGAATTAGCTTCCCTGCTCTTCAGAGAAACTACGACAGAGATAGTAGGTTGATACTAACTCTATTCATGCCTTTGAGAGTTTGTGCTTCAGACTCAGTGTCAGATGATCATGACAAAGCTAGTGGTCCAGAATTTAAAGCCTCTGAATGTGTTGTGTGTTCAGATGCTTAAAGTGCCAAATTTTTAAGCATCAAAATTATATTTTTAACTTAATGCAAAGCATACCAATGTGTCCCCTCATGTAAGAACATTTAAATGGAAATGTTTTCTTACTATTAGCAGTGCCAGAAATATAGAATAATGCTTTGAAGTTCCTAAATAATCCATAGAGTCAGGAGAAATCTGTAAAATGAGAAAAAAATGTGTTTAGATGAACCTTCATCTGTTCGTGAATCTCATCTCAATTAAGATAAATTAATGTCCATTACATGACCTTGCCAGCCTTCTACGTAATTCTCCCTCGTGCATCAGGTAAAAGTCAATTTCTGACTGTGCAGAGTGTTTTCCTTGCTTCTAATATCACTCGGTGACCTGTTAGCCTGTGTTTGGCTATTGGCTCAGATGCTTTTATATTTTATGCTGTGACTTAGCAGGATTCCCCCTGCTAGGAGAACCCGGGCAGTGTTGGCAGGACCTATCTAAGCCATGGGTGGGATTTATTCTAAGACAACCCTCTCCCCTAACTTTACATTTCTTTCTCTCTGTACCTGTGCTCCTTCCCTCACTTCTTCCCCCAGAGCCCTAGAATAATTGCATTGCTCTGTCCATTGCCACACGCACTCAAGAAAAATCACAACAACCTGTGTCATGTTGAAGACAAAGCTCTTCGCCTGGTGTTTCCCACGCATGCCCTGAAGTGCGTGGTTTCCATTAGATTTATAATACATTTTGAGACATGCTCCAATTTTTTAGTGAATTAAGAGTAGAAGCCCAGTTTTGTTTCTTTTTTTAAAAAGATTTTATTTAGTTATCTTTAGACAGCGGAAGGGAGGGAGAAGGAGAGGGAGAGACACATCAATGTGTGGTTGCCTCTCACATGCCCCTTACTGGGGACCTGGCCCGCAAACCAGGCATGTGCCCTGACTGGGAATCCAACCGGCGACCCTTTGGTTCACAGGCTAGCACTCAACCCACTGGGTCACACCAGCCAGGGCTTAATTTTGTTTCTTGAACTGTATTTCCCAAGTTTTTTTTTTTTTTTTTCTGAGCAACTTTAAACGGATGTGGTAAATCTCTAACCATCACAGCCATCCAACACCAAAAAAGATGATTTTTTTTTTTGCATTATTGGATGATTTGCCAGGATCCTGACCTCATTTCAAGTGATCTTTTTCTCCTAAATGTTTTAGTCACCCATTTCCAATATCTGTATCACATCCAACATCAGGTCTAGGCCTCCCTGCCTTTTGCCCTGTCTACCACTACACTTTGTTTTCAGCTTCCTTCCTCTGTAATTTGGAGTTGGTGAACCTCTAGCCCACCAACTGCACTGCTTGTCACTCTCCATAAACTCCCTCATTTCCTTCACTTGTTTATTTCCTAGCTTAGAATCCTTGGTCCACTGTTATAATCCTTCTTTATACACAACCAGCCTCTTCCAAATCCTTGTCTTTGTCAGATTCATCTTGCAACTTGATTGAACGCAGCCCTCCACTTGCCCTGAGCTGTATCTAAGAAACAGACCGTGATAGCAAACACTCAGCTTAGCTGACTTCACTTGAAAACAGGGCTGGGCATCTTTTAGCACTGCCTGTCAATTCTACGGACCTACTCTCTGAAATAATGCTGTATATCTTTTGTTCTTTCCTCAAAATCCCAACACCTCTCTCTTCACTTCACTTTCAGTTGATAATTTCACTTCTATCCCTAAAATAGTATAATCAGTCAAAAGAGAATCATTGCATCTTTTTGCCAACAAAGCTATTTGTATTCACATACTCTGGCCACAATCTTGACACATAGATGGAATGTTCCTACCTTTATGGATGTCAATGCCTTTGCTGTATACTGTATGCCATTTTTTTCTCAGTTCAAGGACTTGGCATCTTAGGTGCTCCAAATTCCTTGCCAAGAGAAATTTCTCTCATATCACCATAGTATCTCCTGTCTTAAACAAAAATCTATACTCTTCATTCATCTACTCATCCATTTCAGCAAAACTTCTAGAAATATGTGTTCATAGCAACCCAACTACTTCCGGATCTCACAGTCTCTACTATGCACACTCTTTTCAGGCTTTTGTATTCACCCTCTTACTGAAATACGTCTTGTTAATATCACTGGTGACTCCCATGTAGTCAAGTCCAATGGTGTCTTCTGAGTTGTCAACTTTCTAGACCTCTCATTTGTTGGTTGAATCACTCCCTCCTTTGGAAGCATTCTTTATTGCCGTCTGACACCCATCCTTATATACTGATATTCTAAATGCTTAAGGAGAGTTTCTGAGAAGAGAGTCTGGCACACCAGGGTCCTCACAGGATCCTTCTCAGTTTGATTTGGTGGTTCCTCCTCTTCCCAATCTTTAAATTTTGGAGTTCAAGGCCAAACCCGTGGGCTGTTTTTTCATCCTAACTATACTTATCTTAGATTACATTATCTAGTTCCATGATTTTAAATATCACTGATGTGCTGACAAATCTCAAGTATTTAGCTTTAGTCCCAAACTCCACAAAACCTGACATACCGACTTTCAGACTCATGTATCTAACTGGCTGCTTGATATTTCCCATTGCATGTCTATGAGGAGCCTTAAACCTAACATGTCCAAAATAACAGAAAAAGGGCATCTCATCTGCCTCTCAGTAGGGTCTTTGTTCCCAGGAGTGAGGGTTATTATGAGAACTATAAAATTCTACTCTGGTGGAGTTGCCTTTCACCTTCCTAAACCAAGGCAAGCTTTCCTGTTGAATGAGAACATGATTCTAGCCTGTGGCAAGTGAACTGGCTTTTGGAAGACAGAGACCTCAAACTTCAAACAGCTGAAGATTCTACCTCCATTTCTACACTATTCAAGACTGTCTTCAATGGCCACTCATTACATGACCTTAGGACAATAGTGACATTCTTACCTCTGAAAAAATGAACAGAGAGCCAACCAGTGTGAATGGCGGTATGAATATGGTGCAGTGAAACAGCCATAGAAAGCCATAGTCACTTATGTCGGTAACGACCATCAAGAAGATGGTGACCTGAAATAAAAACACAGGATAGTTTCACTAAAGTGCAACAATCTGAATTTTGGATGTTTTTCAAGAGAGTGGAAATTCATCTTGTTCTTATTTTCGATTTCCATCTCACCCCGCCAAAGACAGCACCGCCATCTTAGTTTTTTTTATTTCTGTAACACAGGATTGTGTCACAATTCTGAATTGGGTGGAGCATGACATTTTTAAGACACAACAGGGCCTCTTAAGTTCAATGTACATACAAATCAGCGGGAGTCCTTGCTAAATTCAAATTCTGACAAAGGGTCTATTCATTACACATTCCTCTGCATTATTCATTTTTTTTGTTTCCCAGTAGGCCAAAGACACCTTCTTTAGTTTTTGGCTTACCAGCTATTCATTTTCATACCTGCACAGTACTTCTTTGAATGGATGTGCAAGAATTCAACAATGTCATCTTTAGAAATGATGTTTCAATTTCTCTGCTACTGTAAATGATGGTCTATATGAATTTTTGCATATGAACACTTTTAGTGTTTAAGGAGAGACTCTGAGGAGGGCTATTACAGTTTAAAATGTACGTGCATTTAAATTTTCAGTAGTTATGAACACAGTATTGTTTAAAAGATGGTGACAGTCTCTTCTCCCCGAGACCATGAGTTAGAGGACACATTGGGCTGTCACACTGAGACAGGATGTTATAATGACTGCAGAGGTTTTTGTTTTACTGTTGATACTAGGTAAAGAATTATAATTTTACCACGTAATATGATAATGGTTTTTGGTGATCTGTCTTTCTTGTATTTATATTTTCTTTTTACTGGGCATTTTTAAAAGGAATTGTATGGTATTTTCCTAATTCGGGCAGTTTTTTTCTCCTTTAGTTTGACAGCTGCTACTACCAAGGCATCAGTGCGTTCTGAAATAAATCACACCTGACTATTTATTATTATTATTCTTTTAATTTACTTCTGGGTTTGCTTGGTCATTTCTTTATTTAGGGAGCTGTCCTTGATTTTTCCACCTAAATTTATCAATGATTTCCTTTCTTATTCTATCTTTCTTGAGATTTGTTATTAAAGTTATGCTTGCCTTACAAAAGGAATTATAAAAACTTTGTGGATTTTTTTCTATGTAAATATGCCATACCAAAGTTATATAATATTCACACATGTTTAACAGAATTCAATAGTCCCTACATATGCTTTTATAGCAATTTTTATATTCTTCAGTTCTTTATTTTGACTTACTTCTTGGTTGAATGAATTTCATCTTTAAGTGGTTCATCTTTTTTCCCCCAGCTTTATTGCAATGTAATTGACATGTAATGTGTGTAAGTTTAAGATGTACAACGTGGTGACTTGTGAGCACATTGTGAAATGAGTCTTGTTGTTCACAGGAGGCCAAAGTAGAGAGAGGGAGGCCAGTTACAGAGCTGCTGAGGACTCCAGGGCAGGGATGTTGAACGCTTAGACAATGGCTGAGGCAGTGACATTGAGACACACCAAACAGACTTGAGAAATGTTGAGTATGAAGGACATGCAAATGGATTGAACATGAGGAGAAACAAAGAGTTAGGGATGGAAGATAAATCTAGATTTCTGGTATGAGCAAATTATCTGCATAGATTGTACTGTAATAAAATCATTTATTAAGAGAGGAAGAAGACTAGGATTGAGGAAAATATGTAATCATTGAGGTGTTTTTTTAAATACTCAAGTGAAATTGTAAGTGAACCATTAGAGGGAGATGTCTCTAGCTCTGGGGACAGGTTAGACCTGGAGACATGTTTGAGGTCATAGTTTAAAAATAGTATACACCCTCATTTATAGAATATTTTATATATGTCTATGATTATCTTGGAGTAATTTGAATTTTCTAGATAGCAACATTAATTTACCATTCTGCTTAGTATAAAGATTAAAGGATACGTTCTTAAAAATCATATAAAATGGCTTAAGAACAGAATAATATTGCTGTATGCATACTTACAATTAAGAAGAAAAATGACCAGAGGCCACTATTTTTCTTCCCATTGCGAAAAATGAATGATATCACGTATGTGAAGAAAATAAGAGATGAGACATATCCAATACTACACAGGATCTGAAAAGCGAATATTAAGGTTAGATAAGGTAATTGCTATTTAGGAAAATATTCCTACTTCAACCTCAACTTTCCAAACTGGGTTATAGCAAAAGTAAGGTGAAGTTCTTGGGTTAAGATTAATAATGTTTCAGCATTCATTAAAATCATGAAATAAAACCATTTCATAATGTTTGCCACTTACCTGAACTAACAGGGTTTGGATTATAAATATCATGTCATCTGGGTTAAAGATGTAATCCATTATCTGCATTACCAGAAGGATCAAGAAGAACAGGGGAACATCTACGAGCGCCTGCCCAAACCAGTACGCAGAAGGGGAGAGGCCTGAGATCCATAGCTGGGAGTGAGCTTTCTTCTGATTAAAAATACATAAATAAAAAATAGAAGAGTCATCAAAAGGTCTTGAATAGTTGAGGTTCAGAAATTACAAATATGCAGTCACAAACATTCTATGTCCCTTCTATATACTATGCTGATTTAGTAAGTGAGCCTCACTTGCCACACTCCTGCTTCAGGGGCACTAATCACGCCATAAACCCCACGACGACTTTGTTATCCGAAAGGAAAATGCGCTGACCTAACTAGCTGGCACCCCATCCCACAATGACTAGGAATTGCCTCCATGAGGAGGTACCTGTTCCTTCCCTTTGACACCATCAAGACTTGCAAATTGTTCAGATTCAAAAGACATGGGTTCACACTTTCCTATAAGATAGATAAATTGTATGTTGAGTGTAAATAGTGCATTTATAATGGGCCTCTTCTTCGGAGCCTAAGAAATGATTATCTAACTAGCCAATTTCATCACGGACTCCCGGCTGGCGTAGGAAGTCTTCCATTGAAATGTGGCACTCATCATCTGGCAGTAAATCACACTTCTCATTGCCACATGTGAAAACTAGTGAGTGCATTTTGTCCTGTGGCCCACGATAAGCCATGTTTTGTTGCAGTGTTGGTCTTATCTTAAGGTCTTCAAATATAACTTGGGCTTTCCTAACAGTAAAGCACAAAAGCAATTAAAATTTTAAATCTCACATGGAGTTTCTATAAAGAGATGAATTAAGGAAAAGGTTGGAATGCCGATAACTATTCTGGAAAGGAGAGTGCATCTGGGAGGAAGCAGGGAAGAGAATGATAGTGAGGACACATCAGAGAGCTGAGGTTTCCTAGCCATTAATTTGTTTGTGTGACTGGCTCTGTGTGGGTCACAGAGCTCTTGTGGAGCTTAGTTGTCAGGGGAGGGGACACAAAGGCAATAAGCAAATAAGTACAACAATAGCTACATAATTAAACATGTTAAAATTAAAAATTAGAAAAGTAAAATTAAAACTGTGAAGAAGGTTCAGGGTCATATGAGGGCCTTTACAAAGGAGATGAATTGTAGTATGGGATTGGGGTAGGGAGGGGTTCCAGGGGAAGAGTTGAGTTAGGGTCTCAGCAATGAGTAGGAGTTATCCGTGAGGCTGGTTGGGAGCATCGCAGGCCAAGAGAACAGGAGGAGCGAAGGCTGGGCAGTGGGTAGAGGGGATGTTTTTGGGAAACTGGAAAGAAGGCATGAGAGCTGGATGTGATTATCAAGATGATGGTGGCATCAGATTGAAGTGGAAGGAGACACTCGGGTCCAGGTCACACATGGCTTTTCAGGCTCCACAAGTATTTCATTCTTGGCTTGTAGTTTGATGAGGGACCGCTGAAAGGATTTAGGCAGGTAGTTAACAAGATCAGGCTTGTGTTGTTAAGACATTGCTCTGTTACACGGTATGGAAAATGGGATAAGGAGAAGACAGAAGAGGATCCACGGCGAGCAGTCAGGGAGGCTGCTGTGCTCATCTGGGACAGAGAGGACAGTGACTGTCACTAGGGTGTCGTAGGAGAGGAATGTGGAAAGACTACACATATACCAGAAGAAACTTTCATGACTTCACCATTAGCTGGCTATGGAGGTAGGGAGAGAGCAGTTGCCATGTCATGGAGCTGCCAGTTAAATTCGTATTTTAGATAATTATCATTTTTTTTTGGTATCAGTATGTCCCAAATTTATACCAGAAGAAGTATTCATTATTTAACTGATATCAAAGTTTAACTTGGTATTTGTAATTTTATTTGCTTAATCTGGCAACCATTGCAGGACTAGGTCTTAGGTTTTAGTCAAAAGGAAAAGAAATCAAAGGTAGTCTAATATTTATACAGATGAGTAACAATGGACTAGGTGGAATTTAGAGAAAGATATTCCTGCTCTGATGATGTTTATTCTTAGAGAGGAGGAGGCTACAAACAAATGAGAAAAGACTCAGATAGCCAGAAACACGATGCATAGACTTTTTAAAAGTTAGACCCTGTGGCACAGAAGGGGAACCTATTTTAGATTGGGTAAGCAGAAGGGGAATCTGTTTAAATGGTTTTTGTGCTGAGATCTGCATGACAAGAAGAAGCCAGCTATGCAAAGAACAGGAGGGAGAACATTGCAGCCGGGAGAAAACGGCCAATACAGAGGCACAGAGATGGGAAGGATATTGGCGTGTCTGAGAACAGAAAGAGCCACGGGGTGGGTGGAGGACGAGACTGCTGGGAAGGAAGGTTGAGACACTGGAGGCAGACCGTGCAGGATTCTGCCAAAGCAAGGAATTAGGATTTCATTCTAGATGAAACAAAATTACTCAATTCAATTTAACTAAAATGAAATTCTAGCAAGAAGAAGTTACTGGAGGTCATTAGGCAAGGTAATGAGTTGATCTGATTGCGTATTTTTGAAAGCTTGTGCTGGCTGTACATATGGCATGGATGGCAAATAAGGAGACCAATAGCTACTGCAGAGGTTTAGGCAAGGAATGATGATGATGGAGACAAAGATGAAGACAGCGGAGATGGAAACAAGCGGACAAATTTGGTACATTCAAGGTAGAGCTTAAAGAAATTGTTGAGGGATTGGGCAAGAGAGGTAAAAGAAAGAAAGAAAGAAAACTTTGAATTTTTGTGCTAGAGTAAACGGAACTGTAGCTGGTAGCACCAGTCACTGAGATGGAAAAGTGGGGAGATGAGCAGATTTAGCCAGGAAAATCACAGGTTTTCTCTTGTTCCTGATTTAACTGTCCACTAGGCATCTCCGTATATACGCATATATCATGTAGGCGGTTGTATATATGGAAGTTTGTGAATTCTGGAAATAGCTGAAAGGGGCCCTAGGACTAAACCCTGGGCACTTGGGCATCATCCACTGACATGTATGGAAAACTTACTACATGCCAAATAGCGTTCTAAGTAATTCACAGTTATTATTTCACCCCTGAGTGATTAGGCAACTCTCAGATGTTTATACAGCTTGACAGTGGAAGAGTCAAGGTTTGAACCAGGCAGGTTGATTCCAGAAAAACACGAGGAAGAGGGAGTAATGAGCAGTAGAAAGAAAATGGTGAATATATGGTTTCCTAAAAATGAGAGAAGAAAAGCATTTTGTGTTTATCCTGGGGGAAACATAGAAAAGGGCCTTTCTGTCACATAGAAGTCTCATGGAGAGGCAGAAGGACTCTGTTACAGGCTTCTTGAATTTTTATAAAAGCATCACAAATATGAAGCTTCAAAGACATAGTCTTTTTCAACAGCAAGTCAATGAGCTCTGGTGAGTTGGTGAAGTCTGTTTAACTTTCCCACCACCCAGGAAGTAGACAGCGTCACTGAGAGAGGGGAGGTCCGTGGGAAGTGTCTAGAAATAAAGTGATATACAAGATAAAACTGCCGTTTCCTGTTAGATGATGATATCCCCTAGGCTGTTCTTTTGGAGGTCTCATTTGTTTAAGAAAAATTTGTTTGCTTCTTTTGTTTAAGAAAAATAGCATTTTCTTTTTTTAAAATTTCTATTTGCCAACTTTTAAAAAAATTCTCACCAGAGGATGTTTTTTTCATTGCTTATAGAAAGAGAGGAAGGGAGAGAGAGAAGCGTCGATTGGTTGTCTTCCACATGCACCCAGACCAGGTGTCGCATGAGCCCGTGCTGGGGATCAAACCTGCAACCTAGGTATATGCCCTGATTGGGAATTGAACCCTCAACCTTTGGGTTATGGGAGGATACTCCATACTGAGCTATACCAGCCAGGGCATATTTGCCAGCCTTTTATGACAACGCTTGATTGTTCATTGTTTTAGGCATATAAATTAGGTGTACCACCACCTACATATAAATTCAGTGTCATAAGATGGGGAGAGGTTCTCTCAGTACTAAGGACAAATGAGGGCTTGTTAACTCTTCTTACTTTATAGTCACTGATGCTGCTCATGGCAATGTAGGGGGTAAAGCAGGTCGCCACAGGTATCCAGAAGAAGGAATTACTTATGGACCCATATTCCTGGGCCGTGTACTCCTGAAATCATGAAGAACATATGAGTTGATAGCAATTGGGTATAGGGTTCATTTATACTTTCTTAACTAAATCACTCAAATCAATCAATCAATCTGACCACCCAAAATACTCATACTACCCAAGGTTCTATTTGCAACTTCTTTCCCACATTCACATTCAATCATGAGTTGCAACAACTGGGAGACTTTGAGCATGCATCCCGATTTATTTATGAAGAAGCAAACTGCACCAGGTTGCATGAACTGGCTAAGGTCCCGCAGTTAACATGTGGAGCACAGAACTGCTCTCTGACTTTAGGATGATACCATTTAGGCTGATGTTTTCATGGGCAATAGAGTTTGTGGACTGTCAGTGCTACTCTCAGAAATTGCTGCCAAATCAGTTCATTTCAAGACTGATGGAAAGAATCATTCCTCTGGCTCAACATAATGCATACGTAGCGAATTCAAACGCCTTTGGGCACCTGGTAGATGCTACCTGATGAGTAGGGGGATGTTAGGAAATAAAAGTGAAGGGGCTTGGAGAAAAATGATCAGCACACGCTCCACATAAGGGCATTGAATTAAAAAAATTTCAAAATCCCATTCAGGTGAAAGAGGGCCCTGGGTTTTGCTAGAAGCTTTGATTTGCTCCATGATTAGTTGCCTACCACACTGCAAGTCACGTACATCATGAGGTCTGCTATTATGAGTTTTGAGATCTCTTTACTTGTCTCTTCTTAGCCCCTTTTGAAACTCAGTGTCCCTCTGAGCTCTTACAGTCTATAAACTGCCTGAGTAAAGATATGTATGTGCAAACGAGTTCCTGGCAGGGGAACAAAAAGCACCAAGAACTGTATCACCCACTTGATATTTTTACCTCTGGTCATCCTTACTGATTTTCCAGATTTGAGAGATGTCTAGGTGTGGCAGATACACAATTAGTCTCAACAGCCAGCCCCCTTACTCACAGCTTGGTTTATAAACAATGTATCATGTCTATGTTAGATTACCCCCTCCCACAGTTCTGTGGTGCTCAGCCTGGAGGGATTCACAGAGAGATCCTTGATATCAACAGGGTAGTTTGGTCAGGTGACCACATGCATGAGTGGTGGGTGGAGAGCACTTCAGGACACTCTGATAGAAGGTTAAAAACATTGAGTGGGGTCAGAAGCTACAGCAAGCTCTGTGCTTTAGGATCAAGGAGGATGTGCTTGCAGAATTATAGGAGGACACCAGGAGCTGGGTGGGGACACCAATGGGTAATTCAAAGAGAATTTCTATACACATGAACACAAGGTCAACTGGTCTGATGGGCAGCAAATATTTTGTAGATAATACAACTTTTTAAAGGGAAGAACTCAGGTCACATCATTTGCTCATTCTAGGAAGCTTTTACAATTGACAGGTCTCTTCAAATATAACAGCTAATGAAACATACCAGCACCTCTACGTACTGTAGGTTTCCTCAGCTTAATAATAACAATACTCAAAGTCCTCTTAGGATATGTAAATAGAATAATACATGTAAATCACATGGTAAATATTCTAAATATTTGAGGTTAACTTGGGGCCTCCCATGAGTAGGGGGCAGTTGTTTCTGCCCTGGAGACTTCAGAAGTTAGGAAGACTGCTGAGTGCAGCTTGAGAGGACAGAGGTCTTGTGTGCTTAGAAAGACGATGGGGCAACCTGCATGGCACCCCAGAGCTCTACAGCTCCCAAACAGTGTGCAAGGGGCGCTCAACAGTTCTTAGAATTCTTTCTGAAGAAGCACAGAGGTGAAAGCAAGGGCAAAAGTGGTTCAACTGCCTGGATGAAGGGCACATCAAATAATAAAAGCCGAAGAAAGCTTGATGGTGTGGGCTTCTCTGCAGGAAATTCTGCATGGAATGGGTCTTCACCTACAGAAGGGGCTGGGGTCAAAGCTAAATGCCACCCAAAACAGTCACACAGGGCACCGAGGCTCTGGCGACCACCTAAGGAGAAGGTACCAGTAGGGGATGCAGCTAGAGAAAGCAGGGATGTCTCCACAGCACCACTTCTTTCTGTCTTGATCTCTCCATCCCCCTTTCTGTTCCCAGGTAGCATGTTACTCAGAAGGAAGAAGAAAGGGCAGATGTCCAGAGCAAAGTCATGCTCTCCTTTCTACTCCAAGATGTTAAACTATAAAGAAGGATGAAAGAGCAAAGCACGCCACCACCACCCACCCCAGCCCACGTCCCTTAGGCCCCAAATTGACCCTGCAGGGTTTGGACTGGACAGGAAATTGAAGCTTTGGACAGCAGTGGAATGGTTCTTAATAACAAAAGGCACCAGGAAGCTATAGGACAGGCCCAAGGTGTCATTAAAGAGGGCAAAGGGAAATTCAACACAGTGAGATGAAAGAGATATTTGAAGATACAAATTTGGACCCTCCTCCCCACCCACCATGGAGGTTCCGACTCAGAGGATCTGAGCAGGCCTGGCAAATTATATTTTAAACAAGAACTGCTTTGAGTTCTAATTCAACCAGTTCTCTGATCTCCTTAAAGCTGAATGTTCTTTATCAATTTCTCTTTTTGACAGAGAGAGAGAGAGAAACATCGATTTGTTGTTCCACCTGTTTATGCATTTATTGGTTGATTCTTGTATGTGCCCTGACCGGGGATTGAACCCACAACCTTGGCATATTGGGATGATACTCCAACCAACTGAGCTAACCAGCTAGGGCCTGAATGTTCTTTAATGGAAACTTAATGCATTCCCAAGAAGAGTAATATTAACAGCAATTACAATAATAAATGTATTTTATCAAGTGCCTATAGTTTCCTACGTTTATATGTTTTATTGCTCAGGTTTATAATAACTTTTTATCTGTATTTTGTTTTGTAGATTAGTGAACCAAGGACTACAGAAGTCAGGTAGTTAAGGAGGCCACAGTCTGGCCTTGAGGACTTGGGCTGTTTCAACCAGGTCCCACTTCTTAGGGCCCCAGATAGTAACAGATCTAAGACTGAGAGTTATTTCTTTTTCCCAATTAACTGTATTTTCTGCTGTTCCATTGACCCTAAGTCACCCAACTAAATCTATAATGTTATATATTTATCGCTAAGTATGTGTATGTATGTATTTATGGTAATGCATATGTGTATGAAACATAAACATATTCAAGAATAAGTTAATAAAAATTAAAATGATGCTATTTCAGTATTTCAAATATTGGTTTTTGAAAATTCACTTCTTATGGTTCAGGATAAGGGACATACAATTATACTTACTTCAAAATACGTGCTTCTGTCTGTCTGAATGTGTTCTGAAGAATTAAACATTGCAAGCAGCCCGTTGCTAATGACATCCATGAGGACAGGAAAGCAATTCAGCCTTCTGGTGTTGCACGCCACTGAAAATCTGTGACCCTAAAATAGAGCACATGTGCACCCTAAATCCTCAGACAGTCCATATAAAATTTAATGAAAGAATATGGTAGAAAACCATTCAAATTATTGACACTACAAGAAGGCTAACGCACTGAGTATAATTAACACCATCATCACTAATATTTCATTAAGCCCTCATATTGCAAGAAATCCAGTCTTTTGGTCTTCGCCAACCACAGCATCAGTCATGTGGCTCTTCATGACTACACCCTCACAAAACAGAATACCTCACGTGATTTTCGGCAGCAACACTGTAAGACTCTGTAATGCAGCCTCACTTTAACACGGCAGTGAGTTTTGTTTCAAAAGGCGATACGGTCATTTTATAGCTAAAGAATGTGTGCATAAAGGGAAGGCAGGAGGCAGGCCCTGTCGTACAGAAAGCATCGGTTTTCAAAAACACCGAGCCTGCGATTGCAACGTTGCATGGAAAACCTCTTTTTAGAGTCATTTCACAGTGCACATGGGTCAAGTCAGTAGGCCGTACGTCTTCAATTTCCACCGTGCTGCACGTCAGGTATATATCTCAAAGCTCAGAGAAAACACACTAAAAACTGACACTTTACATACATGTAAACTATATGTATGAATATATATTAAAACATGGCTATTTTTATCCCAAATATAAAGAATCTAGGGAAATTATTATCTATATTGGCCAAATTGTGGGCAAGCTTTGAGTGTGCATTCTTACCCTCAAAAATACATCAAGTGAATTGTGTTTAACCTAGATACTTAAAGCAATGTTTATTGATATTAAGGGTGTCACTTTTAAACTATTTTTCTGAATATACTGGAAACTAACCTGATTAAGACATATCGAGGACTATTTTGATTGAAAGTAATTTCTGATTTTATTTTTGGCATGAAAGTTATTTCTGAAAATTAACTAAAAAGCTGCAAATGGTCAAGCTTCGTGCTGATTTGTACATTTAACACTATCTTCTCATCTTTTTCTATCTGTCTACTATAGGGGTCTCTATTCAAGTGCCTATAGGACCTAGGCAGGCATATGATGTGAAAGCAGTATGGTCTCATACAGCAAACTGAAAAGCAAAGTCTGAATACAAATCAGGCGGCTGTTTCTACGTTCCACCTGCAGACTGCCAGAATGCTCATGAGAACTATCCTGCCTGCTCTTGTCACATTGGCCTTTTCCATTGGTCGACATGTATTATTCTGATTCCATGTTCATACTCCACCTTGGGTGGGATGTGGCAATCAGAGCCCACATACCTCATCAGCACCTGACACAGTGACAGCACCATTGTAGGATGGCTCGCTGGGGCCATATCTAGTTCCCAAGGCATCCACTTCCAACGCTATGTTCTGTTGCCTCAGTGAGTGCACAAAGCTTTCAATGCTTGACCCTACCAAGAAGGTAAAGATCAAAAGAAGCAAACATGTAGTAAAACAACAGTCAAGTAATACTGAAAAAAGTGGAATAACATCCTTCAAAGCATGTCATCCTAAGGACTGCCTAAGGATTTCCTTAAAAAGGCGGAACTGATGGTGTGGGACCAAAATCCATTCCAAGGTTGCTTTACCTAGAGGCTAGGTATTTTCCTTACCATGTTTATTAGTTAAAAACACGATTTCAAATTAACCTCATAATCCTTGAAGATATTAATATTCGATTTTCTCAGAAATTTGAAACATGTTTTCTTTCCAGAGCCCATGAATGCATAGTACTTAAAAAATGTTATGAGAAGACCACAGTAAAGATCAGGCAGTGGCTTGTCCGCCTGAATTCCCTTTCATTGCTTGGGCAATAAGCTTAGGGTTTAAGTAAACTTGTAAAATGTGTTTCTAAAACTAACTCTTGTCTTTTTCATTTTTAAATTAATTTTTCTGCTTGGTCTCCTAGGTGCTTTCTAAAACATACAGAATTTATTTTTCCTTCACAGTTTACGTTATCTAGGGAATCTTTCAATGAGAATAGCATTTCCAAGTAGCCTTTAGCTCTGTGTTTACCTGTTTTGTTGATGACCAGTAGGCGCGTCAGAGCAGTTTGAGGTGGCTGTCCAGGTGACAGGAAGTACATGTCAGGAGACAGTCCCCAGGAATAACTCTTTTGATAAAGCTCATAGAACACATAGGCCAAAAGCTGAGGGAAAAAGCTAATGCCCAAAAGCAGTAATCTGCATAAAGGAAAATGTCAGAGACATATATTCATGTAGAGCAACTTTTGGGCAGATAACGGATGTTATAATAGAAATAAATTATAAACACTAACCAAATATGTGAATCATGCTTTTCCTCCCCTTTTCTTCCTTCTAAAATAAGATGGTTCTTATGAAGCTATCCTTGCTATTTCTATCTCTTCAAATGCCTCCCTGTACCCCCTTTAAACATTTTATTCAAGCTTATGAAATATGCTGATTATGACTCTTAAATCTCCCTCTCTCTAGGGCTCACTTCTTTGCTTTGGCTCAGTCTTGCATTTCTTCTTTTTGGGGGGCCACTGCAAGCTGGGATACCACCAACATCTAGTCTTACTACACTGAAACTTTCCCCTCTCCTACCCCTGATTTCTGTGAATTACAACATTTCTTCACTCACTTGGGCTTGGAAGCTCAATTATCTTATACTCATCTCTCCCCTATACATCCTTTTACAAAATGGTTGCACATTTCAATTTATAATATCATTCCTTCTATTTTCTACTCTTCAAGTTTGGACATTAATTATCTCTTTCCCGACCTCTTTCAGTATTGTTCTAAGTGGCTCTTTTTCTGGTATCTAGTGTCTACTATTCCCAAACCACTTGCCCTGCTGCCCTATGAAGTTTCTTGGCATTCTGTTCTAATTATATCAATCACTTGCTCAAACTAAACAAAACAAAACAAAAAACCTTCAATAGTTGCTTATTAGTCATGAAGTCCAAACTCTCTAACTCTATGCAATATATTATCAAAATTATTTTTACCTTTTGCACACCCTATGTTGCAATTAACTCAAATTCATACCAGTTCTCCAGACTCCTGGTACACCTCCATGCTCAGAACTGCTGTCTGAATTTCCACCCTCCTTTCTTTCCTTAGCTAAATGTTCTATTTCTCTATATCAAATTCATGTAAAGTTCTTTTTCTGATGCCCCTATTCAGACATAATATGTCTCACATTGAATGTGACAGTTGACAATAATGTCTGATTTTGTGCTATGCTTTTTTAGTGCACTTCTCATCACCTTCAAGAGCCGAATCTCACACCTGATTTATTGTGATCAGTGTCACAGACATTTCCCACAGTGCTCTGCAGATGCGCTCACACTTACTGTTGAATGAGTGAGTGTCCTGCATGGAGAGCAAGGAGGTGTACTCAGGGAAGAAAGAGCCTGAAGCTGTAGAGAACTGTGTAGATTCCATATTGTGACGTGAAGCCTTGGCCAGGAAAGGCCTGGCACAGAGACAAGTCTCTGGGTTAGAACCTCAGTGTTAACTTTTATGCTCTGGTAAACTACTTCAACCTTTTGATAAGAGCAGATTTTGTGTGACTTTAAAAGAAAAGCCCCATACTTTATCTGTTTCAATGACATACTCACCTAAGCAATTAAAAATTGGCTTCCAGCCCTCAGGGGATTGAATGCCAGCCTGTGAAGCAAAGAGTCACTGGCTCGATTCCCAGTGGGGCACATGCCTCAGTTGCACGCCAGGTCCCCAGTAGGGGGCGCTCAAGAGGCAACCACACATTGATGTTTCTCTTTCTCCCTCCCTACCTCTCTAAAAATAAATAAAATAAAATTGGCTTCCATGTTAAACAGACTGTATACGGTTGCCGAAATTTATTTTATCTGAGGTTATTATTTTTTCTCTCTTGAATTTATTTTGAACATGCTGACCAAACATCCCTGAGGCACATGGGTACTCACATGGTCAACAGCGTTTTCCTTTCCTTCTTTAACTTCAGGAAGCGAACCTTTGCGATGGCACAGGTCTGCTGCCTCCAGAGAGCAATGCCACTGACTGCTTCTTTTGTCTCATTAAAGGAAGACAAAACTTGTTCCAGCTCAACAAGGCTTCCTGTGTCTTTTGTCCTATCACTGTGTAACTGTCCCCAAATTCCAGTATCTGTAAAATGTAAAATCAGTAATTTATAAAGTGCCATTTCAGATGTGCATTGTTTTGATTTTCCTGTGATCATCTTTTCACCACATGGTGTCAGAGTAGAGTCTTAGACAAAGACAAGTAATGTAATTCATGGTTTCACTTGAGCAACTACTAAAGAAATGGGAACGGAGCAAAAAGAATGATATGCTACAGGGAGAAAAAATGGTATAATAAAAGAAAATCTTGTATTTTCTGAAAAAAAAAAGTTCTGTGTATACAGCTCTAAAGGACTTAATTCATTCTAAGGAAATCAATGAAAAGAAGCCAAGAAGAAAAATCTATTCATTGCAAGAGATAAACTCTCTTAGTATTTCCGACGTGGAAGAGTTAATACATAAGATAAAAGTCATGTCTTTTGGAAGAAAAGCCTAGAGAAATTGATCAACTCTAGACTTTCAGAAAGCTATATGAACATTAAAAGACACATGCAACCACTAAGAAAAGATATCAAGTGTATAACTTCAAAAAGGATTTGAAAAAGCCACTTGATCTATCAGGGAAAAAAGAACAGGAAATGAAAAAGTACAGAATGTACGTAGGAAGAGAGTAAACCAGAAACAAGCCACCATCTTAGTCATTAGAGAGAAAAGGCAGAACACTTTCCAAGGTGTGACAATTAGACTGTCAGAAAATCTTTCCACAGCAACAACGGATCCCTGAGGCCACTGGGATGATATCATCAAGACACTGCAAGAAAATGAATTGTCAACCTACAACTCTCATTTTCTCTTCTCTGTCACTCTCATGCACAAGGAATATTACATCATCTACTTGTTGCCTGCTCCATGAGGATCTAGTCTTAAGCACTGTGGTGTTCCACATGCTTGGTAAAATGCATGGTCCAAAATAGGAAACTCAAGGTGAGAGACCAGCATTTCAATCTGCTCTATATTTTCCCAAGACCAGGCTAAATCACTGCACGCCAAAAGCATATAATTTCATCACTCAAAGTATCATTTCAAGACAAAAATATTCCATAGAAATATAAAATTTAAATCTTCTTTTTTACCTGATTCATCAATAGCTGATTTTCCTTCTAATTTCAAGAATACCTCATTCAAAGTTGTCATGGAACCACCATAATTCACAAAGCCTTGGTTAGAATATCTATCAAGATCCCTGTAAAGGTCTAAAA
>VMDR010010179.1:0-31440 GCA_007922815.1 Macrotus californicus | reverse complement strand
TCCTTGCCTTTCATGACTTGGAATACTTCTTGCCAGCCCCTTCTTGCCTGCAAGATTTCTTTTGAGAAGTCAGCTGACGTCTTATGGGCACTCCTTTGTAGGCTACTGTCTCCTTTTCTCTTGCTGCTTTTAAGATTCTCTCTTTATCTTGAATCTTGGGTAGTGTAATTATGTTGTGCCTTGGTGTGTCCCTCCTTGGGTCCAACTTCTTTGGGACTCTCTGAGCTTCCTGGACTCCCTGGAAGTCTATTTCCTTTGCCAAATTAGGGAAGTTTTCCTTCATTATTTGTTTAAATAAGTTTTCACTTTCTGTTCCTCTTCTCCTTCTGGCACCCCTATGATTTGGATGTTGGAATGTTTAAAGACGTTCTGGAGGTTCTAAGCCTCTCCTCGTTTTTTTGAATTCTTGTTTCTTCATTGTGTTCTGGTTGCATGTTTATTTCTTTCTTCTGGTCCACACCATTGATTTGAGTCCCAGTTTCCTTCCCATCACTGTTGGTTCCCTGTACATTTTCCTTCATTTCCCTTATTGTATCCTTCATTTGTTTATCTAATTTGTGACCAAATTCAACCAATTCTGTGAGCATCCTGATTACCAGTGTTTTGAACTGTGCATCTGATAGGTTGGCTATTTCTTGGTCACTTAGTTGTATTTTTTCTGGACCTTTGATCTGTTCTTTCATTTGGGCCATTTTTGTTGTCTTGGCACACCTGTTATGTAGTAAGGGGTGGAGCCTTAGGTGTTCACCAGGGCGGGGCAACCCACGCTGCTACGTAGTGATGCTGTTTGTGGGAGAGGGGACCGAGAGGGAATAACGGCGCTTGCTCCACTCCCCGCAGGTTCCCAGTGATCCTCCACACTACCCACAGTCCAATTGGGCCCTTTGGTGCTGATTCTGGTGCTGGTTCCCGGGTGGGTGGGCTGTGTAAGCTCTAGGACCCTGTGGGTCTCTCCAACAAGCTCTCCTGTGAGTCTGGGAGTTTCTCCCGCTGCTGCTGCCGCCGCCGCTGCCGCCGCCGCCGCTGCCACCTCCGCCCCCCACCCAGGAGATTTCAATCAGAGGCTTTGAGGCTTTATTTCCCTGAGCTGGAACTCTGCGTTGTGGAGTCTGTCTCACTCCCCAGTTGTTCCTCCCAGTTTATCCACACAAGGGAGTGGGACTCTCGGTCCGCAGCCGCCAACTCTCCCGGTCACCGTGTCCTTCCTTGGTCCGCCAGCCACCGCCTCGTGTGAGTCCTCTCTGGCCCGTCTCGCCCCTCCTACCGGTCTGGATGAAAGTTTCTTCTTTAGTTCCTTGGTTGTCGGACTTTCATACAGTTCGATTTTCTGTCAGTTCTGGTTGTTTTTTGTTTTAAAATTTGTTGTTGTCCTTCTTTTGGTTGTACGAGAAGGCACAATGTGTCTACCTATGCCTCCATCTTGGCCGGAAGTCTAGGAAAAGTATCTTTTTAACTTTAATATACAGGGTCTGGTACAAATAAGGTCTCTATTTTATTATAAAATCTTTTATTACAAAATCATAAGCATGTACTTCTGTAACACAACAATATCACATTCGAGCACACCATAGGACATTTTTGGTGAAATGTTCAAATTAAAGCTATAAATTATTACACTCATATTATGTTCTGAGACCCTGGTTATCTCAGTTGGCCTTGTCCTTAGAGACAGGTGTTCATAGCTTCAGGTACCTTGTGGGTTGGTTCATTTTGAGACAATGCTAAGAAGCTATTTTGAAAATGCACAATATTGATCAGCCTGAAGACTTACTTAGGAAACCTGTAATGGGTAAAAACTAAACATTACCATTTTTTAAAGAAATAATTCAAAGATCTCTTTGATAGTGGATAAATAGTTTAATTCCAAGCTATAAAAAGATAATAGTACATTATCTTCTATGGTTTACATAATAGACTAAGGATTTATCCTTTTTTTTATATTTTTGTCTGCAAAATTTGCTTTCACATAAGATAAGCTCAGTGGAAGTCTGTTAAATCCCACTACACATTCTACCTGCAGTTAAGGTAGTTCCCTCTCTCTATATGTAGTGCTCTGGATTAAAACACGTAGGCCGAAGTGCTAGGATTTCCTCTAGTGTGGCTAGATAAGAGACTTAAAAGACCTAATCAGTTTTCATTTTGGTATAGCAATAGAACTCTCCATTGAGAATTTAAATATTTAACAATTATAATTAGAAACAGTATATAGATAAAATAGTATAATATAGTTCTATAGATAATATAATAAAATAGTATATAGATACTAAGAATTAAACACAAATATTAAGGTATAAATCCATTTATCTTTCCTGCTATAGCTGTGTCCTCACGTTTAGTTTCAAGCCTGGGTTCTAGTCACAGTTTCTTGCCAGAGACTTGAGGTTCTTGTGCTAATTACTACTCTGTAGTTTTGCTGCTGGGTTGGCTTTTTTATGCTATTTGCTGATATCACCTAACTAGTTTCTTTGTGGCTAAGAAAGAATTTCTATCTATAGCAGTGTCTCCTCTTTTTTCCCCTTCCTACAGAAAAAACACAGATGCTGTAATTATCCCTTTTTCAGTCAAGTACTATCCACATTTAATTAGTGTGTTTTTCTAGCTTTCTCTTTCTTCTTTAATAGTCAGTTAATGTTGAATAACTTGTTCACATAGCTCCTATGTATTTTTTAAAAATATCCTTCTGTTTACTGAATCTGCTGGATTGTTTTTTCAAAGGACATCTATATATCCATGCATCTGCCTACTCACAGACATCCCACTTTGTTTCAGAAAGAACTTAAGGAGAACTCTTAAAGGAAATATGGTATTTTTAAACTGAATATGTAAAAAATACAAGTTGAGTTTAAGTCAAATATCTTATTTGTGACAAATTACTATGTGCTTTATACTTTCAAGCAAAATAGGCAACAAGATATTTAATGATTCAAAACATGAAAGTAACATCCTTATAAAGAATAATGTTTTTTTATAGTTTAATGTATTTTAACAGCAAACTTACAGGAACAGTACAGAAGACAGACAACATTAAAAACATACTTGCATGTAAGACAACCCAGGTAGGAAAGTATAGTGAATAGATGGAATCTCCTGTGTGATAAAAATGCTACAAACACCATTTAGTTGCCATCAATAAGAAATTCACTTGTTTTGAAAAAATCCAAATGCTGTCATTGTCCAGAAAAATTTAACACGTTTATTTGTATTATAAAGTTGAACTGCCGAAACTTGTTCACGGAAACATCCTGAGTTGCATTAATATCTTATATCTCTGCATTTATATTTAGCAAAGTCACACACGAATGAAAATGGAAAAACTGCCAACACCTGATTTCTGTCCCTGGTTTTCCACTTGCCATCATACCACTTAGGTACCTCTTGAATCCCATGGGAAAAAAATCTAATGTTCAAAACTACCAATAACAAGAAGAAGAGAATTTTTTTTAAAAAGAATTAAATGTTTCCCATCATAGTGAATTCTTAAGCACGTTCTCCACGTATGTGGCGTGCTAGCTGGATGTCTTCTGGCATAATTGTTGCACATCTGGCATGGACAGCACACAGGTTGGTGTCTTCAAAAAGGCCAAACAGATAGGCTTCACTTGCCTCCTGCAAAGCACCAATAGCTTCACTCTGGAAGCGCAGAATCTGTTTTGAAGTCCTTAGCAATTTCTCGCACCAGACACTGGAAGGGAAGTTTGCGAATCAGAAGTTCAGTGGACTTCTGAAAACGTCTAATTTCACGGAGAGCCTCAGTCCCAGGCCTGTAATGATGAGGTTTCTTCACCCCTCCAGTAGAGGGCGCACCCTTGTGAACGGCATTGGTAGCCAGTTGCTTCCTCAGTGCTTTATCACTGGTCGTTTGCGGACAGTCTGCTTTATTTGAGCCATGGTAGAGGGACCTCTTTACTTACCCCCTTTTCCTGTGGCTGGAGCTCAGCGAGCTGGAGGAGCAGCTGACGTTAGAGAGCGATGGCGGCTGAGAACACCGAATGATATTTTATTAGTAACAAATCTGACACTTTTGATTCAAAAAGGAAGTGAATAGGATCAAAATATAAATATAGCACTTTTGTTAGATAAATGGTAGATTCAAACATTGGCCTTTTATTTAAAGGAAGTAGAAATTAGGAATTTTATAAAAAGGATTTGAAATCAGTAAATCAGAATAGAGTGATTTAGGAGGGAAAAATGACAGCAAAATAATGTTTATTGCAAAGGCTAAGGACAATTACAAAAGGAAAATTTTAGTTTTCAGAAGGTTAAAAAACAAAATCACACAGAACAGCAGGAACAGCCAAAAAAATGAATGTGTTAGACAATTGTACCTAGCATATGGCAACATAATGATCTTTAATCTCTTGCCATGGAAGTAAGCAAATACAGTTGACCCTTGAACATTGGTGGGGGGTGGGGATGGTGGGTAAGGGTGCGAAATCCATGTATAACTTTTGACTCCCTTAAAACTTCGTTACCATTAGTCTACTGCAGACAGGAAGCCTTACCAATAGCAATTGATTAACATATATTTTATATGTCATATGTATTATGTATTGTATTCTTACAAAAAGTAAGCTAGAGAAAAGAAAATGTTAAGAACTAATGAGAAAAAATATGTTTGCAATATTTATTTTAAAAATCCAAGGATAAGTGGGCTGGTGCTGTTCAAACCTGTTATTCAAGGGTCAGTGGTATAGCTTTTCGAAGACAGTATTAAATGAAGGTACAGCGTACTACAACTTGAACTCAATAGCTGTTTTTCCTCTCTAATCATACCAACATGGCTAAAAATAACTCATTAAAGGGGTGAATGTAGATTTTTACAGGTAGGAAATGGCTACTATTCTGGGAATTATTGGTTTGGCCAAAAGTTTCATTTACTTTTTCCATAAAATAAAAGACACATTTTTTATTTTCACCAATAACTTTATTGATTTGGATATTTTGAGTATGCTCGCTATCTCCCACTATTGGCTTCTAGTGGGTAGAGGCCACTAGAGGCCAGGGGTGCTGCTAGACATCCTCCAATGTGTAAGACAGCCCCACAGCAAAGAATTATTTGGCCAAAATGTCTATAGTACCAAGAAACTCTGCAAACCACTTTTGACACATTCGATCAGTCACAGCCCCTTCTCCATACACTGCACAAATCTTTCTTCTTTTTCAGTTGCATTTTTACCTTTCTTGAAATAATAAAGCATAATATGCCAAAAGTGTTGCATATCTTCTTTTTCAATATTAAAATGGCTGCACAAAAATTCACCAATTTTGATGTTTTTTTAAAAACACGTCGATATGACAGCTGTCACAATACAATCTAACAAAATTATTTTGAATGAAGTTAAAGACTACTAAGCACTACTAGAGCCATCCCACTGAAAAAACTAAATGAACTTTTTGGCCAACCCAATACATCTATACCTAACCAGTATGTACCACTCATTACTACATAATATAACTAATTGTTTAGTACAGTCAATCATTATCTCTGGAAGAATGCATAATGTATTAAGATGCATAATGTATAAAATATGTAATGTATACATGCAATCACATAACATGAAAAAATATACAGGCTATACTATCTAGGACATCAGTGTTTTTATGTTCCAGAAGTTTCCTTATACACTGTTTTTCAGTAATTCATTTTTATTCAAGACTAAAGAACATTTGTTTTTATATATCACGTATTTATGTTTATCATCAGGCACCAATCTAGCTTTTTTCTGAAATATGATTCAGCTCTAATAGAGTGATCTTATGAACAGGTCAGTCTCCCTCCTTCCCTCATCCAGTGGCGCCCCATGGCGAGGTACTCAAGAGGAGAAGCCCAGAGGGGAAGATGAGGTGGCCCTGGCTGATGATTTTTCCTGATGCCAGCTAATCCCAGATTATTTGTGGATCTAAAAGAGCGTAATTGGAGAAATGGAATCCTTCCAATTTCTGAGGCTGTTGCTATTCATCATTTCCTAAAACCATTTAATACTTAGCACCCAGAAAATTGTACATTAAATTATGACAGAAAAGTAATTCCATACCCTCTTTCTCCAGCCACTTTGGCCCCAGATTTAGTCACTGGCACAGGGGAACATAAAATCAGATAGTCTGGGGCTCATGAAAAACAGCACCACTCCTGCAGAGATGATTCTCCTTGTCACTTTTCTAAATGGACGCTTCTACACACGATAAGGAAATCTCCATGGCAGGCAACTCAAGAAAATGCAAAAAGGACAACAGTAATTATTAGTTAATTTTTTTCTACCTTTATTTGATGTTGGTCCAAAATTCTGTGAAAATTAGTGAATTTAACATCATAATGCCCACAGACACAAGTGCTTCTTTGAGAGCCCATGACTCAACTCTCCCTCAGGACATAAAGGATTCTCACACCTTCCAGAGTTCTTGGCTCTCTTTTATTACGTGTCAGTGCCAACTCTTTTCTCTCTAGGCCATGTCCGCCATTCTGATATGCTTATGTTCACTTTTGCACCATAGACTGAAGAAAAGTCTAGGGTAAATTTCTGAAAGTCACCTGGTCAAAGAACCTATCTTCTGAGAGCATGCTCACACCATTGGAGGACAATAGCTCTTTTTGTGCTAAAGGAACGCTATTAAGTCTGAAAAAATCATTTCCATTCCCCAGTTTCTGGTAAAGTAAGAGGAAACCAGCTGATTTCATTTAATTAATAATGGGCATTTGGAGAATACATTACAAATGGGTAAAGATTAGATATCTAGAGTAGCATTAAAAACAATAAGTTTGTGTTTCTCTAGAAGGTTCTCCTATGATGTGCATTATGCATTGCCAGGAAGTATAGGGTACATGTGTGAGGTGGGGGAATAAGAAAAAATTATAGTCCTAAGTTATAAGTTCAAAATTTTCAAAGAGCAATGTATAGAAGAAAAATACGAATGGGGATTTACTTGGATTTGCACCCCTCATCCTCAGATCTTTGCTGAATATTGTGCCATCCTGATCACATCATATTATTCAGGTACAACTAGCTGGGTCAGCTAAGAATGCTGCTTGTGCAGTTGAGCCAGAGGAGAAGCCCAGGACTCTGTGCCAGTTCATGGACATTAGACAAGTTTGCATATGAAGTAAGAAACCATAACTAATTAACACCAGGGAGGTGGTCTCAGTGGAAATTTAAAATCCAAAGTGGGTCATCAGGGAACAGAGTTGGCAGATGAAACTGTAACTAAAATGCTCCCCCAAGACCCGCCAAGCGAGCCTTGAGCCAACCGCCCTGCGAAAAAGCTTCCTGTGCCAGTCATTTCTGGGGAAATGGAGCCAAGGACAAATGAGTGTAGATCTTAAAAGGACAGTGATTACATCAAGATTTCAGGGGCTCCTACCCTCCTACTTACATGGTGTTTTTTTTTTAATATATTTTATTGATTATGCTATTACAGTTGTCCCATTTTTTTCTCCCCTTTATTCCCCTCCCCCTGTATCACATGGTGTTTTCTTAAATGCCAGTATCATTTTGTGAGACAGAGGTGGGACCAGCACGAATGCATTTATTAATAGCAGGGTAGGACCGCGTCAGGAGGGGCAAGCTGGGCTTTCAGCAAGGGAGGCGGTGTGAGGGTTCGCTGGAATGGGCTGGAGTTGAGAGGAGGGACTATTTAGACCCCCGTGGAGAGCCTTAGAGAGCAACATCAGATTACCAATAAGAACTGAGCTATCCGAGTCACAGCCAGAGCCATCGAAGTGTTGGGAGTGAAAAATAAGTTTTATTGCAACAAGATTGGCAAGACAAAGAAGGCTGAGAGGGTGAGATGAAATAGAGAAATACAGAGAAGGGGCTCGTCTGAGGTGTGATTTCTATCACGATGCCATGATAAGATGACTCAGCGATGTGTCTCTGCTTTGCTTTCTTTTCCTCCCCACAGGGGCACATAAAATGGGGGGATGTCAACCCTAGACAGGCCCTGAGAGACGATTTTGTTCACAGCCCTCGTTTTATGGCTGAAGAAGATGTGGGCTGGAGAGGAAGTGTCTCACCAAAGGCCACACCATGAATTCTTTAGCAGAGCTGTCTGGAAATCTGAGTCGCGGGTCTTTCCATCTGTTGCCCTTTCTACCTCAAGACAAGCAAATGCCATTAGTGCTACTTATATGTTCATTCACTTTGCTCGCCTTTAAACTCAACGGCAAACAGAGGTTCTGAAGTATGTGTAGCAATCATATGCTGGATGGAGAATTTCACATGAACGGATATTAATTTGAAGTCAATAGGTTTTAAGTGGTCAGCACTGTTCTGAACTGAGCCTGGGCTTGGTGGAAAGTGGTGGGGAAAAAAATCTTTTTTTTTTTTTTTTCAGGAAGATTTTACTTGTTCTGATTATTAAAAAAGACCAGGATACTGATTGTAGGAACTGGAAATACAAGTTGTTTAAAACAAGCCTCACTTACCATCCTATGACTAAGAAGTAACCACTGCTGATATTTTGATGTTTCCTTCCAGGTTTTTCTAACATATTGTGTTTTATGAAAATAAGATTATAACACATATAAAATTTTTAGAAATCAACTATTGGGTTATAATTTATGTACAATAAAATGAACACATTTTTTCAGGGAATGCTTTGATGAGGACCTGGCAAGTGCAGCTGAAAGCCCCGCAACTCTTCCAGTCTGCAAGGACGCCTTGCCGGTTTGCACACAGCCATGCCTGCACACAGCCATGCCTGCTCTGGGAGCCTACATTCCTCTCCTGGTCTCCCTCTGCCTCAGGCTCTGTCTGTATCTCTCTGACTGTCTCTTTGGGTGACTTTCTTTGTCTCCAGTCCTCCAATTTTTAATAAGGTTTCAATATTGGGGGGCTATTGCCACCTTCTCTCTCCTTTACTTTTTCCTTTCTGGTGGGCTCATGGAGGAGAGTGAGTGGAAAGAAATAGGAAAGGGGCTTCGTAACTTATTACTAAAGATGCTATTTAGATATTTCACTTGTAGAAGATGTTTTTTCTCCCTAAGAGGAAGTCTGCTTCTCTATTGCACATACTATGGAAATAATTTAGATATTTTCAGTACTTAGTCTCTCCATCCAAGAACCTGGTATGTGTCACCATGGGTTTATTTCTTCCCCACCACCAGAAATAACCATTTCTTAATTTCCTTTTCACTTCCATTTAACAGACTTACTGTTGCCCTCTTCTGAGTCACGGCCCTCATATTAATGCCACTACAAGTTCCTGCCCAGCACTACTAATACTACAAATGATGATGATATTTAGAATACAGTGCCTGTAACTTATCACATCACTTAATTCCTTTAGCAAGCTTGTGAGATAGGTCTGTCGTTCTCATTTCAGAGTTGAGTGTTTTTGTTGATAATAGTTATTTCTTCCTTATTTTGTTATCAATGTGTTCTTAATGTATTATGTATTTTTTTCTTCCTTCTCTTATCTCTTTATCATCTAACATGAAATTTATTACTGACAGTAAACTTTATATCACAGTGTTTAAGTAACGGGATATGAAAGGAGAAGCACAACCCTTACCTAAGAACTTTGCCTCCTCTTCTGGGGAAAGGGTTGGTGTGTTTTCAGCTATAGGAAGGATAGATGGCATCCTGATCGGCAGAGGTATGGCTTTGCTGTTGTGTTTATTTGGGGATGGAGTATGATTTTAGGAGATGGATGTGGGTGCCCAGTAGACAAGAAGTGGACTGTGATGCTCTTTTGATGTCGGTTTGGCTAGACTATACCCCCTTTATTCAGTCACACACTGATCTGAGGGTTGCCGTGAGTTGTTTTGTAGATATGATTAACCCTTTCGGTACGAGCACTCTTTCTGCTGCGACACTCCCACTGGACGAGGTGCCGCGCCGAAAATGCGCACATAGCACATGGTCAGTCCTCCTTTGTGTGAAGACTTTCCTAACCTTATATAAGATCTATGCTTAATAGAACAATGCTTTTTTCCAAGTGTTGTTTGTAACTTTAATAATAAGAGATAGTTATATAAAACTCTATCAATTATATAAGTAAAATTTATAAAAATTATATACAGATGAATGCCGGATATATCCGGTGCTCGTCCACACAGGTCATCAGATGGGTGCCAGATATATCCGGCACCTGTACCGAAAGGGTTAAAGTTCTTAACAGTTGACTTTAATAGGGGACATTATTCTAGTTAGTCTGCGTGGGCCTAATTTAATCAGTTGGAACCTTCAGAGCTGAACTAAGGCTTCTCTGAAGAAGGAATTGTGACTGTGGACAGAAGCTGCCCTTTCTGATGCCCTTCCTGGTGGCTGGCCCTGTGGATTTTGAACTTGCCTAGTCAGCGCCCATGACCGTGTAAGCCAATTGCTTTCAATAAATCTCCTAATGTACTTCTCCTACTGTTCTGACTGATACAAGGGAAAGAAACTCACACACGGCCAGACAACTAGTAAGTGGCCTTGATGGGACTACCGCTCCACACCCTTGGCTCTTGCTTTCTATCACACTGCTTAGATGTCTTCCCACTCTGTTGGTGTTTCTCTCTAATCCACTGTCCTGGATCCCGCTTCATGTCCTCTTTGACATCGGCTCTTTGTTGAGTCATAGTATAGAGAAGAAGTTTATTGTTTACCGTGTGTTTCTTTAGGAGTTACTCTCTGCTTTTCACTTAAACCAATGAGTAGTTCATAATTACTCTATTAATTTTTGTGAATTTGTTGCATCAAAGCAGTGAATATAAGATATTTGAACTCTTAGCTTGAAGTTCAAGTCACTAGTATGTGTGTAATTCCATTTGTTTTCATTAATTTATTATAAGTAACCATACATGCTTTTCTATCCCATGTGGTGAGGCTCTCATTGGATATGGTTTCTTGAGGAAGAATTCCTCAGACTCATTAGACTTCAATGGCTAAGGAATTGCTTCTCAACTTAACCAGACACAGCCCCCTCTCTTCATAAGAAAGGTGCTTTTCTTACATCACATTTGCTATCTGAAAATGAGATCCATTGATAATGTAACTAACCACACTCACACATTAGAAACAACAATGTAATGCCCTAAATAGAATGTAGCTGAAACTAAAGGAAAGCAATTTATAGTAAAATACAGTTATTTCTGAAAGTAAATGTTTGGGTGTGGCTATGTGTGAACACTTAAGGAGGGGTCAAATGTTGGCCTTGTCACAGAGTCCCTGTCAATGACAAAGCTACAGAAGGGGCGGAATAGACAGACAAGTTACACTAATGATTATAGCTGTCTCGAGAAGTGACCAATTATTGATGTGATGTTTTGACACAACCATTCGTGGTAGACTTCAGAACAAAACTAGTTATAATTTTCCCTTGATTTCCATGGTGGTTGCATTTTAGGAAACATGGTATATTAAAACAGTGCAGAAATACTTTCTGTTCACATGTAAAACTAAGTTAGATTACAGGCTCAGAAGACTGAAATAAGTTTTTATAAGCTTCAGAAAGCAGAGTATTTCTTTCACCCCAAATCCCTGAAAGCACAGTTAGCACATGGCAAACGTTGAGTTAATATTTACATGAATATATGAAAGTTTTTCATCTCCATGAAATTAGGTGGGACATTCAAAAAGCATACAGGATGAGGGACAATCCTCCATTGTATAGGGCTGCCCAAACACTGCAGCGTGGTCATTGAAGTCAGCAGTGCTTCTAATTATTGTGAGAACCCCAAAAGCAGCCACCACACAATTCCAAATTGCCCCTTTGGGTGGTGCTGATAAGAACCACAGAATTAAGTAATGCTGTGGGTTTAGTGTCTGTCTATCAGAAGCAGTCCTTAGCCAGTGGAGATGGGGCAGCCCAGTTCAAGGCACTATCTGCTTTGAAGTATATGCTCAAGAGTGAGGAGGTAGCTGAGGGAAATGGAGAACCACAATAGGCTTTGGAAAGGGGTATGTGATGCAGGGCACAGCTATTGCAAGCTCACAAGGACCTTTGTGTGAAGTAAAGTGCTCCCTATGGGCAGAGCAATTAGAAAAAATTTCCTGCTGCAGCTGATAGGAACACACAGAAGTCATGTGACTTGGCAGCTGGGACACTACTTGGATGTCATGTGCCTCTCCCGGCCTCTTGGCCCAAGTGCCTTTTCACAGGCCTGAACTGGCACACACTGTGGCTGGCTTTCCACATGATATGGAAATCAAGTATTAAGAGTAAAAGATAAATTCCACACTGACTGGGTGAGTGATTGGCTCAGGTTTGGGTAGGCAGCTTTATGTGGTCCTGGAAAAGTTAATCACAGTTTTGGTAAAAGAACTTATAAGTACTGAAGGGAGTATGAAATGAATAGGAAGTACAGGTGAGAAGAGAGGAAGTTTAATGAGTTCCATGAATAAGCTGAGGGACCTCCTCCCCTGTGCTGTGTGTAGTAGAGATGGGTCCTACTGGTAGCTTGTTCTAGTCAGGTTTTGTCGTGGAGGTTTGGAACTTTGGGAATCAGTGCACTTTGGGATGATGAAGTCTTGGGGTCTTTGTCAGAATTCTATCAGTTAAATACACACTTAATTGATGTGTACAGGGAAATCTATTTATATTTTTCTATGGTAGCATATATTTCTGTGAGAACAGACATTCTTGTTGACTATCCAGGAAACCAAACTACCAGGATTAAAGGCCTTTCTGGCAAGAATAAAACCAGAGAAGGTCTTGAAGGACATTTCCTTCATGCCACAATAGAACCCCTTGACCTATCTTATGCCAAAGCATACACTTTTTTTTTACCACTGACTCCTCATGTCTTCGAGATTCTCCTCCAATCTGATTGGACAAGCTTTGTGACACATCAACAGGTTGTTCTTCTCTGGTTTGTTAAGCTCCCCATGGATCAGCCCCTTTGTTTAAACTGTTCATTTCACTGTCAGCTTGTTTCATTTTCTCATAACTTCATTGGAGGGGAGAATTCTCACCTTGTAAACAGCCCACACGAGACACCCCAGCACCCCCGGAGGCCTTCTCCCAAACTTGTGTGTAGGGTGGGTACATCTGTAAGGATAAGCTAAGACCTATCTTTTGTTAAAAAAAACAACAACAAACATTAGACATCTCAGTGGCTTCACAGAACAAAGCTCATTTCCATACAATGTTCCTGAAGAGCCAGGCCAATTCTCCAGGGAAACGCCCACAGCACAATGTCTAGACTGTCCCCGTTTGCCATGATATGTAGAATGCATGGGCTCTGGTTAGAATCCATGACCTACCACTTCCTGTGAGACTTTAGAAATAACTTATTGTTTCTCTGTTTCCCCATCTAAAAATGGGGAAGAATAGTGGCCACCTCACATTGGTTGTTGTCTGGAGTTAGTGCGTGAACACATGGGAAGCATTTAAACTATCTTCTGGTACCTACTTAAGTGCTCCATAAATGTTGCTGCCCTTCCTACTTCTGCAATGGTTAGTTTACTACTGCCGCTGTTCAGAACAAGTACTGCGCATGCTCTTCTTTCCATCCATGTATGGGGAGAGGAAGGTGTATCTGAAGCATCTTTCTCTCCTTTTACTGTGACTGTGGCAGTATGGGCCCTGGACCCTACTCATCTAAATAGACCAAATAGCCATGAAGCATCTATATTTGCCTCATGAAGTTCTTGCTGCAATTTCATTGTATCATTACATGGAGCTTTGATATCATTTGTAGCCTAATGGGTTTTGGAAGGTCCATCATGTCTGTCATTAATTCATCAAATGTTACCATGTGCCACTAAGCACAGTAGGGATAGAAGACTGAGTTTCTCTTCTCGAGGAGCTTGTGACCAGAATACTGTGTGGATATAAATCATTTTGGGAAGAAGAAGAATAGGTATTTCAAGATTTGCTCCTTGTCAGGCTGTGCCGAACACTTTTCCTGGGTTACATAACTGATTCTGAAACAGTCCTGTGGGGTAGGGAGACAGAGGCCCTAGAGGGTGAGTAGTTAGTGAGAAAGGGGAGAATTATACTTTGGTATATTTGGTGTCTGAGCTTGTGGCCATGCTCATTCCATGACACAAACCATGAGAAAGTGTCACAGGGCTGTTTGATATTTGAGAGGAAGAAGTCACTTCTAGCTGGTGTTTAGTGATGCACGTATGCTTTCAAGGAAGGCGTGGTGGCAAAGGTAGCTTTTTAGCATTTCACACCTGGAACTGGAGAATGGAATTTATATGAGGAAGAAGTATCCTGGGAAGTGGGGTGACACCATACAGGGTGGGGCTGAGCATGTCCAGAGACGTGCATGTAATTTGTTTTGACCCAAACAAAGGATATGGGTAGGGGACATACAACGGGAGGCATCTGGGAGTCCAGATTTTGGAAGGCCTTGAATTCCAGGCAAAGGGTTTGCACTTTTGTTTGACAGGGATGTCTGGGAGAGTAGAGAGATCCCGAGCTTTCAAGCTGGATAGACCTGAATGTGAATACAAAGATAACTACTTAGTAGTCACTTTAGGAACATTGCACAAACTCCCTGACCTTCAGTTTTCTCATTAATTACTTCCAAGAGGATTTGTTCATGCGTGCTTATTGAACGGATGAAGGGGCTACCCCCTACCTTATATTATCACTGTAAGAATGATAATAATCAAGACAAAGCTTTGAAACAAACTAGTCAGTAAATGGTAGCTACGATGGTAATATTAGGTAAAGATGAATCAATGTTGTGAACAAGTGGGTGTCGTGAAGAGACTCTGGCTTTTAGAGGATTATTCTAATGTGTATGCATGAAGGAGAGGCCAGACCACAAGTGGGGAGATCAGAGGAAAGCCACTAGAAATACAAGGGGGAGAGAATGAGGAACCTGCTGGAAGGTGTTGGCGTGGAGCGCTTGACATGTTGGGGGCAGGGTCAGTGCTGTTAGCTGCCTGTTATCAACTAAGAATAAACCCAGGAAGACTCTGTGTCCAAGTGTGCCAGGTACTCTGAATATCTTATCAGTCCTTTTTCACCCATTGGATATTTACAGTAAAATGTGGCAAAGTCTCAAGGCAGAAGCTGATTCTACATGATCCCAACTTCCCAGGCATCAAATTCTTCCACTTGAATATCTGTCCTGTATTTACAAGACAGATTTGCCATTACCCTAATGTAGGTTAATTCTATGAGTTTCTTTCAGTTCTATGTTTTCTCCATTTCAATGGAAGCCATGTAACTCTGACTCAATATTTATAGTTGGGGAAAACCATATGAATATGTTAGATCCACTAATAACTGTTAACTGTGATCAATTGGATCTCCACAAAAGAGCTTACCCCAGCACTCACTCATTCCCATACAACCAAGCTGCTGGCCACACAGGCCCTTCCTACCCTGTGTGTTGGTAGAAATCCATACGTATTCCTGGTCACACACAACTATAAGTATCAAAGGGGAGACAGTGTCTTTCATCCCTCCCCTATTATTAGCACTGTCCATCAAGGCTGCATATTTTTGATGAGAAGGATAAATTCAAATCATTGTTTGGATTTACTTTAGAGATACATCTTTCCTGTTCGTTGTGGCATAGCCACTGCATTTCTCTTTGAGCTTGGGGCCGGCTCTCACTATGTCAACTGTTCTGCTCATGACTCAGTTGCATAGAGTCACTCAGAGCTCTTCTGGCATAGACAGGGATGAGGTTTGTGCAGCAGGCCCGGAGAGCTCTGTGTTCTTGCCACACAATGGGGGACAGCTTTGCCAGTGGAGATCAAGCCCTGTTTCATGATGAGGCATGAAATATCAACAGCTGGGATTTTTGTTCCTAAGCCAAGTGGAAAGGAGGCAAGGCATGTAAAGGCAGACCTCCCCCCCCCCGCACCCCGTTAAAAAAAATAAGACCGGGAATGTAGAAGCGCAGCAGCCTGGACAAATAAGAGGGAAAAAAAAGAATGAGCATACCAGTAAGGCAGGGCTCTGACTTGCCTGCTGGAGCCCTGCTCCAAAAGCACTTGGATTCCTCTAGCTGAAACCACCTAACATGTTATCCTAGACACTGGAATCTGCAAAGGGAACTAGAAACCTCCCTGAGTGCGTATGGCTGCACATTCAGAATCCCAAGCCTCTTGTCTGGTCTTCTCCGGACCGTTAGTTTTATCAGCTGCATTTACTATTGTATTATCAACACTGACCACTGTAATCCACACCTGACACATAGTAGGTGTTCAGTCAAAGTGTTTGATGTAAAAGTTCCCAATGCCTGTATTCTTGTCTTGTTTCTCATGATGGTACCCTGTCCTCAGCCTCTGATCCAGCTTTGAAGTCTCTGGATTCTTCCCCTCGCTTTGCTTAGTTTAGGCCACCCTTTGATTCCTATATTCACCTTTTCCTCTGCGACTCAAACCTGGTGATCCCTAGGGCCTCCCTAGGGCTTGAAGTTCTGTCTCCTATGGCTATTATATGTTGCTTGACATCAGTCACCCTCTCCCTAGCTGCTCCCCCTGATTTTTAAGTAACTTCCAAATCAGGTCATGGTCAGTGGGAGGATGGGAAAGGCCAGAGCCTGGGTTTAGACAGTATCCTCTCACAAGGAAGCTGAGAAGGGCAGTCATAGAGGTGGAGAAGAGGGAGTGTCCCAGACATGGCAGGTGGCTGTGTGTGAAGGCTTAAAAATCTGTGGAAGGCAGCTGGACCTGGAGAGATGGGGGACCAGCCAGTGTAAGACCTTTTGATGACAGAGATCTCCCTGTGACTTCCAAATTGGAGAACATTTTAAATCCTTACTACATAACCTTTCAAAAACATGTTATGGGTCCTTAGTAGTGAGTATATTTTGGTAATCCACAATCTCTCTTCAACAGGCTGAAAGAGGGGTGAACAAGTATTGAGAGATGGAATTAAAGAAGGAGCCCTGATTCTTCTTTCCCCATTGCCCACCCTATCTACCTTTTTCCATGCAGAAGGGCAATATATGAAGGTAACGTTTAATCACTTAGTTGAGGAAGTAAAGAAAAGCCCTTAAAGGAAGCAACAAAGTTTGACTTCTTCTCTGTCCTACCATCTCTAAAACTGGCGCAGGGTAAAATCCCCACTATTTCTCATTGAGCCCTGGGATGACAGAGGAAGCTGATTAATCTGGCCCTTTGGGCTAGTGACTAGGATCTGGACAGTTAACCCAGTGTAACAGGGGCAGGCTGAGTTTCATGCTTTGACCTGGCAATTGCACCCCTAATTGGACACACAGTTGCACTTTCATGGCATTTAAACACTTTAAAGAACCCCTACTCAAGACAGAAGGCTACTGTGTGTTTTCCTGAGGGTGTAGTCAGGGAGTAAGAATGGAGGGGCTCTTTAAGTATAATTAGGCATTTAATTGCACATGTAGACTTCACTGATGGCTTTGCCCAAGCGTGTGATTATGATTCACTTGAAAGTATGCCATTGATGATAGTCCGTATTCCCTTTCTCTACAAAGCAAATTAGGAAGGAAAATATTCAAAACATTTAATTCTAAAGTCCAATTTCTTTAGTTTCTTTTTAGTTCTAACTTCCCTTCAAGTTTCTAGAGAGTTAAAACAACCACCACCACAGGGAATTCCACATCTGACTCTAATAAAGCACATAAAATAGAATGTACATAACTGTGGGTAGTTTGCAATTAGAATGTAAGTATAGGACAAATGTGGTGTCTCCCATCTACCAATATTCCCCTTTGCCCTCTCTTCCCAAGCTTTCAGATTGAGAAATCAAGGCCGTGGAGTCAGATCTTTGACCTAAGTCACTCGGCAGCAGAGACAGGTTAGAGATGTAAACTGCCCAGGGAACCATGTTCTTTTCTATCCTCAAGCCAGAGGATCAGTGGAACGTGTTTAACTCCTTTCTCCTGGTCTACATTTAAGAGAGCAAACTATGCATCACTTCCAAGACTTGGGTTATACAGACATACTGACTTGGATACTTTGGTCCAATTTCTTTTCCATACTTAGCTTCGTGGTAGCAGTACCAAAAATTTCCAATGAAGGTTTTAAAAAGGTACTCGTCCATTTTCTTCATCCTTTCGGCCCTCCTGTTTTGCATACTTAGTAGAGATTAGTGTTCTTGGGCTTGTTGCCTTCAGTCCAGGTGTGTGTGCCGTACTTTTACAGGCGCGTACTTCGTTCACCGGCAGCTGCTTGAGTTGTGTCTGCACCACTCCACCTACACCGCCCCCTGCTGCCACCTCCCTCGGGTTTTCTGTAATTTGGCCATCCTCAGGGCATTTGTAAGGAGTGCTCTTTCACCTGGGTTTGGCTCCATCAGACTTGGGCTTATTGCAATAGTCAAGAATGTGTCATCCAGAGTAGACATCAGCCAAGTATAAAGTCTTGAGGCATGGTTAGAGAGTGCCTGAACCATGGCCATGAATCTCATATTCCTCAGTGGGGGGGGGGGATTATATTGAGAACACAGGACATGCTCAATATTAATATTAAATGTTAATTTTTAAATCCCTTCTCATGAATAAATAAGTGGAAACTCAGCCATATACAATTTGGCTCATCAAGAAAATTTTAATAGGAAGTGTGAATAAGAATCACCAGTATATGGAGGGCAGCTTCCTCAAAATACAGAGATCCAGGACATCTGAATCAGAAGATCCAGGGTGGGGTCCAACCATCTGTATTTTCAAAATGTTCTGTAGTGATTCTAATGTTTTTGCTGTGAGGATCCATAAGGTTGGGGGAATAGTCTCTGTTTTTGTTTTTCCTGAAATGCGTTTCCTCTTGCCATGGTGTTACGCTGGGAATCATGGAATTTGACAACTTGGATTCAATTTGGGATGTACAATTTATTAGAATTTGTGTGAACTTGGGCAAGATTTCCCTAGTGGCCTTCAGCCCTGATGTCCTAACCTGTAAAAGGGGAGATGACAATAGGGGCTATTGGGATGAAGAGAGGACACTGTATATGCGAGGCCCTTAGCAGCATGTCTGGCATGGACCAGCCATGAGTAAGGTGCAGCATATGGACTATCACTATCCTTCTTCTGATAAATGTATGCTACACACATCTTGCCCATTGCCATTCTGTATTGGAGTGGTCAAAGTTTTGTATCAGGGTCCTCCTTATGTTCTGCAGCAAGGAGCTGCCCTGTATTTCTGAAAGACAAGTGTGAAAGTGATAAAGGAGCATGACTTTCCTTAAATGTGTGAAGTGACTGCTGCCGCGTGTGGTGTTTGCCTCAGCTCTCCTCTGTCTTGCTGTGATGCCGGCCCTGTTTTGTTAGAGGTAGGAGGAGTAACTTCTCATGGGTCTGAATAAAGAGAGCTTACTCCCAGTGGGAAGAAGTCTGGACATCTTAAAACCCTCTGTGTAAAATTATTCTGCCTCCCTTCTGTAGATCAAAGGATCAGTGAAGAGGACCACTTCATGTCAAAGAACACAGTGCTCTATGTGGGTGTGAAGGGGCCTTAATGTTTGTTTCCCACTTCCATTGTTGGCTCTTCCAGGGCAGCCTTTGCCTGCACAGGGCTTTGCAGAGCTCTTGAAACAGGGAATGTGTGTGGCAGGCAGCCCTCTGGCTCAGGCATGGCTTGTTTACCATTCTGGTTTAAATTGCCTCTTATGTACCAGTATTTATATGTATTACAAATGGGGGCTGGCTAATTATGTGGTTCTTAGTAGGAACTGAGTCTCTTCTGGAAGCAGCCCAGCCTCTGCCCACTATTTATAGCCTTCATATGTCCCAGATTTTCCAGTTCTGATTTCAAATATTCTATCCCACTGTCTCCAGAAGTATACTTTATGCTTGTCAGACCACATGTCAATTTATGGTTTGAGAAATATAGTCACAGTATTATAATTGCTACCCTAAACACCACATTTTCTGACTGTGAGATTGGAATCTTGCCTTTTAAAAACAAATTGGACATACTTAGGAAGTGTAAAAACATCTTTTTTTTTTTTCTTCAAATATTCTTGGGAAGCAGTTGACTTGAAGCTGCACCTAAAAATCATGCAGATCTGGGATTAAATGATGATGTAATCATACAGAGTTTGATGGCAGTTGTCCTTCTTGAGACAGTGACTTTCTCACGGAATGTGACGAGTACACAGTGGAATAAACAAATAGGTAGAATGGTTATTTGGAGACTTTTGGACTACCAGAAACTATAGAGCCCTGATCTCAATGTGCTATGTTTCTTCCCAGCCATATACAAAGACGGACATTCTCGACATATTAAGAGAGAAGGGGCTTTCTAACACTATTTGGTCCTTGTTTTGTATTGGGCAACATGACAGGCACCTCATCTTAACCCTCAGAAGAGTGCTGGGGCACAGGTATCATAATCTTTTATGTCACAGATTGGAAAATTGGGACTCAGAGAGAATGAAGAGCTTGGGAGCAACCCTCAGGTGACACATAGTACAGGTGGAGTTAGAACTCAGGCCAGTGTGACTACACTTCCATTATCAATCGGGATTTCTCATATTACTCTTCATTTTCCCCAGAACGATAACAGGAAAAAATTAACTAAAACCATTTAGCATCAGCCCCAAGCCCTCCACCAGTTGGTTAAAAGATATTTACAAATGACAAATTCCCTGCTGCCCTTGTCCCAGCTCCCCACCCTGCATCTCAGCGCTGGGACAGATGCCTGTGTTTGGGGACACGTGTGGGTGGCAGTGTTTACCATCCGTGTGCAGATTGCTTGTGCAGGCTTGTGCCTTGCCCATGAGGAAAGCCCTCTGGTGGCTGTGCAAGACTGGACTTAACCTTTTAATCTCTGAATCTGGTACTTCCAATGGCACATCACCAAGCCCTCCCTAGTCAATGGGATTGTACCTCCACGTACGTGCCTCAGAAGCCAGGGGACAGCTCCCTACGCCAATTCCCTATCCCACATATGCCACAAGGAATCACTAATAGAATGAGTACAAATAGCAGGTGGTGGCTGCGGAAAACTCAAAGACTTTCCTGATATGGCCACCCTGTCCAGTCTGTGAGAAATGACCTCAACAAAGTGTGTATGAATGCAAGGATGTGGAATGCAGCTCTGTAAGGGGAATGGCCCTGGGCCTAGAACATTGCCTGACCCAAAGTTGGTGGTCAGTAAATCCTGTTGAGTAAATGGACGAATTAAAGACTCAATAGCTCTCTTTTAAAATTCATTACAGAAAAGTCAATAGGCTGTGACAGCACTTCATACACTGGCAGATGTGAAGCCCAAAGCAGTGGAGAATCTTGGTTAATCTCTACTTGGTAATAGCCAGAGGTTGCCCTGCTTTCGGAGGTCTCTGGTACTGCAGTAAGCATGCCGCCTGCGAACAACGCACACGCCAGCGCTGCACACTCCTTACGTTTAACAGGAACTCGATGGTGTAACATCTGAGCCGTGGCTTATCTACAGTATGAATCAGAGTTTTGCTCTTGGTTGTGGGATATTCATAAATAGAAAAGTTATCAAAAATACTGCTTTACACCTAGTTGTTGAGTGAGCCAAGACTAATAATGTGTTCTTCATAGCTACAATGATCACCAAATTTATATTGCTCAAAGCTTTGTTTCATGAATGATTTTCTGTTACCATACTATAAGGATGTACTGAGGTGCCTTTTGGGGGAAACACTGGTAGGATTTGATGCCCATGCCTTTTAAATTGCTGGAACAATATAAATAAAGTTACCAATAGATAACCCAAAATACTCTTAGAGATATTTTGGGCTGTGTCTGAATTCAGCTGTTACATCTTTTCCTTTTTTAATACTAAAAGTACGCTTGCCCCTGGGGAGGAAAAGAGGAAGAATCTGAGCAGAAAGTCCAAGAGTGACTTCCAGTTAATACTTGAGGTACCGCGCTGCTTATGTTAGAGGGAAAGAGCTGAACAAGTGAGGGCTCGCAGCAGTGGTCTTTGCTCAGCTATAAGGTAGACTATTTGAGAAAAAGAAGTTTCTGCCTTTCAAATATGAATGAGAGGCCATAGCCGATTGAAATCTTTTTCCACCATGTGACACTGTGCTAGCAAACGAAAAAGACTGAGACCCCAGCCTCACCAGGTATGGAAAGACAGCAATAAAAAGAATGTGGAAGCAGTGTCCTGTTATTTGCCCTGTATTTGGTAGGGAAGGATGTTATTTAAAAATCACTTTGCTAGAGTGAAAAGTGAGGAATTATGGGTTAACTCTTACTAGAAGTGAATTAAACTTTCCCCTTTATTTCCTGGGGCCTCGTCCCCACCGCAAGATGAAAAAGTGATCACTCCCTTGGTTTGGGCTTGACAGCTGCTAATGGGGGAGACGCTTTGGGTCCTGCAGCTAGTGGTCTCGCATAGAGGTAGTCACAGGATGGAGTTCCCTCCTGCTGGTAAACTACTATTCCATCTGGCAGGGAGGTCAGGAAGGAAGAGAGGCAAGTGGAGGATGGGCACCAAGGGTTGTGTGTGTGCCAAGTTGCACGGTACACTGGCTGGTGGTATCCCATTCAAATGGGCAGAATCAGGATCCCTGGTTTGCATGAATCATTTCCATTATTAGCCCATCCACCACAAACCAAACGTTTTGGGGTAAGGAAGGTGGATGAGCAGGGAATGAAAAAAGTGAAACTTATAGGAAAATTTGGCTTTAAATAACAGTACTGGCTTTGTTCTGTTAAAGTGACTACAGTGACTTCACCATTTTACTGAATGCCCTGAAAACTGAATTTCCTATCACCTGATTTTGTTTTTCCTCCCCTTCATGCTATCTTGAAGCTATTGTGTTGATACACAAATGACAGATACTCTAAGATTGTATTTCTTTTTCTAAGTTAAATTTAACAATGCCTCTTTTAAGTATAAGGTTTATGAAATACATACTTTGGTTAAAGCTGCTGAGCTTGAAATGTAGGCTTTTTTTTTTGAGGAAGAGTGCTACATTAATGATCCGATAGATTCTATTTTATATTATTCAACAAAAAAATGGGTGTCCTTTTCTGATCCAGAAACACTAGTTCAGATTTAATGCATTATATTATGTTTCTGGTCTCCAAAAGGAATTTGATAGAAAATCACAAAGTTAGGTTTTAACCTAGCACAAGGCCTAGAATATAGTTGGTGCTCAATGTTTGTGGAATAACCAAGTGAGTGACCAGAAGCATTTAAACATTCATTTAAGGACTGAACACATCAATACTCTTGACAAAGCTATGGAACTCAGTCAGCTGTTGGCCTCGGGGAACACTTTACCATTATAATTTGTTACTGATACAACTCACAGGGCAGATGCTCATTACAAGACAGAGAATTAATGAGGCCAAGCATCTCAGTTTAAGGCCTCTAGGGGCCAGTTATCTTTGTTCTGCTCCATGGCTGCATCCACAACCCATAACCCTTGCCAGCTGTCATTGGCCAGGGTGCGCTCTTTGTCACCCAGAGGCCCAGAAAGAAGACTGTGAGCAGATTAGCTCAGACCCATTACCACTCAGGAGAAATAAAGCTGAAGGCATGCGCTCTTCAGAGAGGTCCATTACAACAATTAAGTGAAGAACAGTATGTTTTGTAGCCGACTGGACCGAGCGCTGTAACAGCGTGTTGCGGCTCTGAGTACCCAACACCCTGGCACGGTTGGCTGTAGACAACCCATTTGCTGAACACAGAATAGTTCCAAAGCCCCGACTCGAGTGAAATGCTCAACCCACAGGAAAAATGGACTTGGGCATATTACAACCCCCGACTCCTTCCAGAAACCCTCTTTTGCTAAACCCATATCTTTCAGATTATTCCAACATTACCTAGTAACATTCTTTGAGTAATAGACTAGTATATTTTCTTCCTGGCAAGCCTCACCTTGATCTGCACTATCATTTAGGCCCCATCTGAAAACACCATTCATTTAAATAAGCAATAGAGACTGAAATAAAATTCCATTCATGCTTAACTCTCCAACGTGGTTTGGAAATGCTTTCTTCTTCAGCCAGTCTAATGTTACATGCTGGATGGTCTTGTCTTTGACCACCTCATAAAAAAGGGCTCATAAATACTTTTCGTGTTTTATTTAAACTAGCGGTACTCCCCAAGGCACTGCGCTCCAATTTTTTTTTTTTTAGTCCTTTGTGTATTTCTAAAGCATTTCTAAACCAGTAGCAGAGGTAAAAGCATATTCTAACTTGAGAGGGCCATGTTCTATCGCTATCAGGCCACAAATTTCCTTTACTGATAAAAAGAATTCACTTCTCAGCAAAATGTTCTGATTTATATGCTTGCTTTCGAAAAATAATCCTTTGTGAGGTACAAGTGCCAGAGTTAAAATGTATGTCTTTTCTTGATGCTTCTGATCCCTGGCATTATGACTTTTCTGCACAAGGATGTTCTCTGATAGTCTGATAAACAAGAGCTTTGTTTTCTCATAGCAATCTATTAACTTCTGAATAATGAGGCACAGAAGACAGAAGAGTAGTTAGTTACCTAGTGTGTGGGCCTGGTCTTAGCTAGAAGCTGCACTGGTCCATCCATTCGGACACACACGTGCTTCTGTTCCCTAGGGCCATGATTTTCAAGCGGTGTGCTACAAGAATTTTTAACATATGCAATACCTGACTAAATATTTAGTCAGGGGCACCGACCTCTTTTCCCTTAGATTGTCAAATAAGAAAATGCCTGGTGTGGATGAGTCAAAATTATACCTATTTTTTTTGTCAGATCAGCAAAAATATATTTTTGGTGAGCCACAGACTTTTACTAATCAGTGTATGTGTGCTATGAGATGAAAAAGGTTGAAAATTGCTGCCCTAGAGTACCTTAGCCCTTGCTTTGATTTTTATTACTCTTTCTCACTGAAGTAAAATTTGTTTGGCTCTACTGCTGCATCCAACTACTGTGTTCCTTATTTCAGTTTTCATGAACCTACCATGGCTCCCTATGCCTTACTCAGCTCACAGAATCATAGTCTGCAGCAGAGTTAGAAGGGAACCAAGAGATCATCTAGTCCTGCTGACCTCTGAGTACCGTGTCCCCCATGGATGACCCTTCTGTATCTGTCTTTATAATTTTAGTAAAAGTGGTTTTCAGCTTTGCAGGTGGTACTTATTGCTCAGATTGTGAGAGATTTGGAGCGTGGAGTACAACCTCTCCCCTCTGTTGGCACTTACTTGTAAGGCTTATGAACTCAGGAATTTCTGATCCCTAATTTTGCTAGATTTTTTAAAGGATTTGAAAAATATCAGCTCTGGGGATTTTAACTTTCTTATTTACAATCATCCTTCTTTAATCTATACATCCCAGTCCGTATGAGCAGGTATGAGTTCTCTCCAAAATTCGTGGAGCCATATTTCCCATTGCCTCCTGGTCCTCTCTACCGGATTAATTTAACATTCTTTTTTTTTTTTTTTATTCTGGGTTAAATTTATTCCTAGGTATTTTATTCTTTTTTTTTTTAAATTACTTTATTGTTGTTCAATTACAGTTTGAATTTTCCCCCCACCCCAGCTAATCCCATCCCCCTCCCCCGCTCCCACCTTTCCCCCTTGGTTATGTCCATATGTCCTTTATAGTGTTTCCTGGAAACCCTTCCCCCCACTATTCCCTCCCCCTTCCCCTCTTAATTTAACATTCTTTAATCCACTCACCAAACCTTTATTGAGCAGCAGATATGTTCCAGGCATTATACTAGGCACTGGTAGTACAGATGTGAGCCAAACAATACCTTGACCCTCCTGGAGTTTATATCTAATGGGGTGATGGTTCGTGAAGGAATTTATAACATGTCCCACAGGCTCCTCAAACAATCTGTGTTAGAAGTCAGCCCATCAGCGTACTCTCTTTTAAGCAAATGCTCCATCCCCTGATGTCCTACACCAGTGGTTTTCGAAGTGTGTCTCCTGGAGCAGCAGCTGTATCTCCTGAGAGCTTGTTAGAAATGCGGAGTCTGGGCCCTACTCTGATCTACTGAGCTGAAACTTTGGAGGGTGGGGCCCAGAAGACTGTTCGAACAAGCCCCCCAGGGGGTTCTGAGCCCTCCGGTTTGAGAACCTGTATCTGTGTGGAGCCACTATGCAGTCTCTCAAATTAGAAACGCCATAGCCTCCTGGGTTTCTCACGAACTCTTGTTCTTCCAGTCACAAAGTCTTGTTCATTCTCCTTCAGAAAGTTCTTTTATCATTCACATCTGCCAGGTGTTAAATGCAGACCCATACGTAGGGCCTGATGTACCTCCCTAATTGGTCTCTCAGCAATCGTTTACTTTCCCATCCAATTCATCCTTCGTGGAGCCAACAGTTATCTTCCTGTGTTAAAAGTCTTGTACTGTAAACGCCAATGAAACACACAGAAGTTCCCATTGGCTCCTTGTTACCTTCTGTGTGAAATCTAACCTGAGAAAGGCCCCGAAACTGGAGGGAACTGATCTCCCAGCCCGGCCTGTGCAGTTTGTACAGTGGTCGTGACTGCCTTCCCCTGACCCCTGAGCACGACCTCACGTCATCCCCTCTCGTGTGCGTCTCTGCACACAGCTCTTCATTGCAAATGGCTCTTCACACTCACCCCATCCTCCTCAGTCCCCACATTTCTGTCTCTGTCTTTTTCAGCTGGCCAAACTCTACTTATCCTTCCAGGACTAGACCGAATGTCACCTCCTCTGTGAAGCCTTCTCTGATTCCTGGGAGAGCGACTTGCTTCTTTAATTCCCGACAGCACTTTGTTCATTCCTAATGAGCACAGTTTTGTTCAACATCCATTTTGATAAATGAGAATGTGAGACCCAGAGAACATATGATTTCTCCAGGGTCACACAGTGAGGCAACAACAGAGTCAAAAATTAACTGAGGTCTTCCGGCTACTATTCCAGTGTAATTTTGTGTGTGTGTGTTTACAAAATTCTATTTGGTGTGTGTAGTATAATGAGTAGTAGGCAATTCTTCTCTTCTTTGACATTTCTAGTGAATCCAGGAGATTCTTCATGAGCCCACTTAAAGTGGGGGCCTTTGTTTTTGCTAAGTTAAGAACTGGGGAAATTTGAGAATCATTTTATGCTGCTGGAGTCTCCCGCTGAATTCCCATACTATCAAGATTCTCTTACAACATCTGGCCAATTTACAGGACATTTCATGGACCAAATCAATTAACGTTTAAAAAGTTGGGGCTGAGAGAAGAAAGAAAATATTTGAATGGTAGCATAGCACTCTCTAAATTCCCTAAAAGACAGTTGATGGCTGAATTGTACAAAACCTTGTGACTATTTCTATACAACACAACTTACTCTTTGATACTGTATTTTCAAATTTAAACCAGGGTCCTCACGTGCTTTGAATCTTTGACAAAACATGAATAGACATCATTTAATATGATTACCTTTAGCTTTACCACTAATTTATCCTCTCTGACAGTGGAGTCTACAAGGAATGTGGGTTGAGAACTTACAAGAGGGGCCCCCAAAAAACCAGGATTATCTTCTAGAGGATAGTCCCTCATAGTACAGGCTTCTCCCGCTGGGTGAGTGTTTTAGGAACCCGTCCATATCAGTGTACCAGCTGGCATTGTTGTGAGAGGCTGCACTCAGCTTCAGAGAAATTTTTTTGGAAGACTCTTTCAACACATTCACCCACTTCATGACGGATGATTTACAAGCGCACCTGCCCACACAGCACTGAGTGTTCAGCAGTTTGGGCCACAACCAGCATGACCCCCATGCCCCACCCTCCCATTCACCTGTTCTCGCCCCGAGCAACTTGTTTTTGTTTCCCTAGATGAAAAAAAGCCCTCAAAGGGAAGTGTTTTGATGACATAGAAGAGGTGAAACAAAACAAACAAAAAATGGCAGAGGCAGTAAAAGGCATCACTATTGATGAGTTCAAAAACCGTTTTGAGCGGTGGAAAAAATGTCTTGATAGGTGTATGGCATCAAATGGAGAGCATTTTGAAGGTGACTGAAGTTCAAACATGGAAGAATAAATACACAATTAAAAAAAATACCATTTTGGGGGATCCACCTCATACATTTAGCCATTACGGTCCTGGGGGTGGTTTTTCAGGATGTAGTCATTGGATCCTGACTAAACAGTGTAGGAAAATCTTCTCTTTGCCAACACCTGAGCGGTGCTTGGTGTACTAAAAATAGGAGCCGCTTCCACTCATGAAATTAAGTCCTGTTAAATTCATTTCAAATAGTCAGACTGATGGTTCCTATAGAGCCTCATAAGGTGTGCGCACATATGCACACGTGCAGGCACACACACAGGATAGTGAAGTCACTCATTTATCTCCATTTCGAACATGTAAATACCACTAGATGTTGATATATCTGGAGTGCCTAAAACAGTGCTTGACACACAGTAGGTGCTCAATACCCAGGCTGTCGTATAAATAAAGGAGTGTGATTTAAGAACAATTTTAATGCTTTAATGGTCACTTTGCCCTAGTGCAGTCACCATGTTACACATGTTTTGATATTTTGAAAAGTCCCTAATTTCTCTGATCTGAGGAGATCTTCATCTGTAATGAGAGACGACAGTACTTCTCTTGTAGGGGTGGTGGTAGAATTAAAAGAAAAGACATTTGTGAAGTGACTGGATTACTAATTAGCAGTTATATGGAATTAAATGCATTTAACTTGAGTCTGTTTATTTGTGAAATGGGGCTTAAAATGTCTGGCTTATGACTCTCCTAGGGTGTGAGTAAGGGTCCAATATGTCATAGATGTGAACATACTAAGATGCAAATGTCATCAAGTGTAAGGGGCTGTCACCATGTGCCTTTGTAAAGGGTTGTCAAGCAGTTGCCCTTCTCAGGCTCTTCATTTTATTTTAAGCTAGTGTCGTCTTTAAGAAATTGACATTGAGATCACAAGATTTGCTCGAATCACCTCTAAAACATAATCAAATGAATTTACTATTAAGTACCTTTTCAAAATAAAAGGATCTTCTCTATCATTTAACAGATAAACAGCTGAGAGTAAAGGAGACACAAAATCCAGTCCTCTTCAAGTTTTCCGTGATGCAGGGAAGAGATTCTTTTTCTTCCCCTCTCTCAGAACTTCTTTGAATGGCACGTTCCACCTAGTTATTTACTTCACTCTTTTCCCAATCTCTCCCCAGCAGACTCCCATCAGACACACACACACAGAATGCAAGGTATATAGGCTTCAGACTTTGTTTTCTCTTTCTCCTTCCCATAAGTCTTTTCCCATGCTGTGGATGATCTGTTGGAAATGGGAATTTCGCAATAACTCCAACTCAGAGCCTCACAAGTTTGAAGAATTGAGCCAAGCTGCATGATTCTCTAAACATTCCATCACATTAATACCTTGTGGGTCTATGGGGACCTTCCTCTAAATCTCTCCCAACACTTACCCGAGTTTGGTTAATCCTCAGTGTAGCCACAGCGAAACATTCCCACAACTTGGAAGCGCTGTGAATGAAGCCCCCCCTACCCTCCCCCACCCCCCGCCCCAGGATGTGGCTCAGGAACCTGGGTGAGAGAAGGAAGTGTCTGCCCTATGCTCTGCTGTCTCTCAACACACACAGGCACACCCAGCAAATTTGTGCAGCGGGGCACGGGGAGAAGATGGGGAAGCTTGTTTCAAATAAAAATAAACTTTCAAATGGAACATGAAACATACTGCTTTATTTTTCATGGCTGAAAGATTTTATATTTGCCAAACAATGGAATCAAAAGAATCTGTCTCCAATCAGCTGCTCTCCAGGGCCTGTGTCTGGAATGCCCCCCATGACCAAATAAATTATTAATAAGGTTATTCATTCAATAAACACTTACTGAGCACATTCCAGGTACTGTCCTAGGTGTTAGAAAAAAACCCATAAATGTGGACAAAATAGTGTCCCTTGCCCTCAAGGAACTTGTGTAATAATTGAGAGACAAATAGGCAGATTATTAAAATACCATGAAGTAAGTGTGTGTGTGTGTTGGTGAGCTCATTCTTCAACCTTTGCAAACAACATCTTTCAGGGAACAACTTCTACCTGCAGTTGTTCCTCTGAGTTACCCTAGCATTACATCTGTGCCTCCCTTGGGGGACTTTTCTTTCTTTATCCTGATTTATGGTTATGAACATGCATTATTTTCCTTAGTAGTCTTGAAATCTCTTGAGTGTAAACTTTCAGATTTATGTTTCTGTTCTGAGATCCTCACACAGACAAACACTTAATAAAGGTTAGGTAAATGAATGAATAAAGAATGAGCAAATCCGTACTGTTTTCCATGGTGGCTGCACCAGTCTGCATTCCCACCAACCGTGCACAAGGGTTTCCTTTCCGCCGCATCCTCACCAACACTTGTTTGTTGATTTATTGATGGTAGCCATTCCGACAGCACGATATAATATTTCACTGTGGCTTTAATTTGCATTTCCCTGATGATTAGAGATGTTCAGCATGTTTTCATATGTCTATTTGACCATCTGTATGTTCTCTTTGGAGATGTGTCTATTCAAGTAATCTGTCCATTTTTAATTGGATTTCCTTGTTTTTTGGTGTTAGGTTGTATGAGTTCTTTATATATTTTGGATATTAACCCATTATTGGATATATCATTGGCAAATATCTTCTCCTATTCAGTAGGTTGTCTTTTTGGTTTATTGTTTTCTTTTCTGTGCAAAAAAATTTTAAGTGTGATATAGTCTTGTTTATTTTTTTCTTTTGTTTCCCTTGCCTGAGACATGTCAGAAAAAATATTGCTAAGAGATGTCAAAAATTTTACTGTGTATGCTTTCTTCCAGGATTTTTATGGTTTCAAGTCATACATTTAAGTCTTTAATCCATTTTGAGTTTATTCTTATATGGAGGTCATCTAGTTTCATTTTTGGCCTGTACTGATATAATTTTCCCAACACTATTTATTGAATAGAATGTCTTTATCCCATATGTGCTCTTGCTTCCTTTGTCATATATTAATTGACCATAAAGGTGTGGTTTATTCCTGGGCTCTCTATTCTGTTCCATTGAGCTATATAGTGTGTCTGTTTTTATGCCAGTACCATGCTGTTTTGTTTACCGTAGCCTTGCAATATAGTTTGATATCAGGTAGTATGGTACTTTCAATTTTGTTCTTCTTTCTCAAAATGGTTGTGTCTATTCAGGGTCCATATAAGTGTTAGTATTGTTTGTCCTAGTTCTGTGAAAATACATCATTGCTTTTTTAATAGAAATTGCATTGATTCTATAGATTGCTTTGGGTAGTATGGACATTTTAACAATATTGATTCTTCCTGTCCATGAGCACAATATATGCTTCCATTTATTTGTATCTTCAACTTATTTCTTCAGTGTCTTAATTTACCTTCTTGATTAAATTTATGCTTAAGTAATTTTTTTATGCTATTATAAATGGGTTTGTTTTCTTAATTTCTCTTTTTGATAGTTCATTATTGGTATATAAAATTGCAACTGATTTCTAGTAGTGTTTTGGTGAAATCTTTAGGGTTCTCTGTAGACAGTATTATGCAGTATGCAATCAATGACAATTTTACTTCTTCCTTTGTAGTTTGGATGCCTTTTATTTCTTCTTTTTGTCTGACTGCTGTGGCTAGGACTTGTAGTACTCTGTTAAGTAAGAGTGGTGAAATTGAACATTCCTGGTCTTAAGGGAATTGTTTTTAGTTTCT
>VMDR010010178.1:0-31422 GCA_007922815.1 Macrotus californicus | reverse complement strand
AGAAGACTCCAATTACTAAAATCAAAAATGAAAGTGGGACATTGCTACTGACCTTACAGAACTAAAAGGATTATGAGAGTATATTAGAAACTGTACACTAATAAATTCGATAACCTATATAAAATGGACAAATTCCTAGAAATACACAAACTACTACAACTGATTCAAGTTCAAGAAGAAATATAAAATTGGAATAAGTTTCTAACAAGTAAAAAGATTGAATCAGTAATTTAAAAAAACAAAACAAAACCCTGCTTTGTAAAGAAAAGCCCAGGACCAGATGGTTTCACTTGTAAATTCTACCAAACATTTGAAGAAATAACACCAATTTTCATCAAACTCATCTAATAAATAATTATAAAGAAAGAAAAATACAGGTGAGTGTCCATTATGAATACAGATACAAAAATTCCCGATGAAAAATTGTTAACAATGGCTCTGCATACCTCCTGAGTTCTCCCCGCCTGGGTCAGGATCTCTGCTCACATAGGTGCAAATGCCAACCAACGGGGGCATATTTTTAATTTGCACATTTATTCTTACCTAACCCCTCCCAAACGTACTGTGCCATCATGCTTCCCCATTCAAGTTAATGACACCATCATCATTCAATTATTTCAGCCAAACCCCAAAAGTCATCCATACTTGTTTTCCCTTGCCCCACATCTATCTGTCATTTCGGTTAGCTCTAGTTCCAAAATTCATAACAAATATGTCTAACTTTCTCCTTATTTCCGATACTACCTTTGACAGCACAATATCAGTGTCACCTGGATCACCAAAATAGTATCTTAACTATTGTGATTCCATTCTTTCTACCCTAAAATCCTTTTTCTGTGGAGCAATAAAAAATGTCCTACTTCCAACAATGGCTGACTAGGGTGCTTTAGAACCCCTCCTGAGAAAAATAAGAAAAGCTCAACAAAATACATTTTAAAATACTGTTTAAATGCATTAAAGATTTCATAAGTAAATAAGAATTTGCAGGATCGGCATCTGGAAGAAGAGATGAACCAAGAAATGTGAGCATGACATATAGGACAGCTTTACCTGTCAAGGCAAGTACTGATTCTGAAAGTGAGACCTGGAGTGACAGGCTGGGAGGTTGATCAGAGCTCCTGACATGCTCATGGGTTTCAGGGGTAGAAGTGGGAGTTCAGGGACCCCCAAAGACGTTGATCCTGGTAAACAATCCTGGCTTTTGGCTGAGAACCTGAAGAGCTATACCTCAGGAGTAAAGGTGAACCGGAAATAGACAAGCCCTCACAAAGACCGAAGCACAGCTTCCCTCCCTATGTAAATGAATGTTGCATATATTATGCTAAGTGAAAGAAACTATAGACTCAAGAGGCTCTATGATGTATAATTCCACTCAAATGACATTCAAGGAAATGTCATTCCTTGACATTCAAGGAAATACAAAACTTATAGCTACAGAAAACAGGTCAATGTTGTTAGGATTTAAGGGTGAGGCAAGAATGTGACTGCAAAGGGGTAGCATGAGGGAATTTGTAGGTTGTTTATTATTTTTTTGGTGGTGGAACATGATAAAACTGTTCTGTATCTGGGCTATGGCGGTGGTTACACAACTCTATGCATGTGTCAAAAACTCATAGATTTTTATGACAAAGAGAGTAAAGTTTACTGTAGATAAATTTAAGATAAATTTAAATCGAGATACAGTCAATTGCCTTTCTGTATACCAGCCACAAATAAAAAATTAGATTAAAAAATTTTGTAACAGCACCAAAAGCTATTAAATACCCTAGGATAAATCTAATAAAAAACATAGAAGACCTCTATGCTGAAAGCTACAAAATACTATGGAGAGATTAGAGAAGACCTAAATAAATAAATAAAAAGATATACCATGCTCATGAATTAAAATATTCCAATATTACAAAAATATTAACAATCCAATTGAAACCCCAGGACATTTTTTAAAATTAACAGGATGATTCTAAAATTATAGGGAAATGTAAAGGGCCAAGAACAGCAAAACAATTTAGAACAACAAAGTCTGAGTATATCAATATTCTGTTGTATACTAATATTTATCATGAAACTATAATAAGACAATAGGGAACAAAATAGGGAGTCCAGAAGATGACCCTTGATTTGTACATATAGAGCCTCTTGATTTATTACAGAGTTTTCACCACAGAGCTGAGGGAAAGGTACAATCTTTTCAACAGGTGATGCTGTTCAGTTGGAAATACATGGAAAAAATTGAAACTTAGCTCCTTCTTCACACCATACACAGAAATCATTTCCAGCTGTTGAATAACTATAAATATTTAAAAAACTACTAGAAGGCAACTTTGGAGAATATCTTCATGCTGTTTGAATAGGGTAATTTCTTAAATAGGGTACAAAAAGCTAATTATAAAGGAAGAGTGATATTGGACATTACACTTAACAACTTGTTCATCAATATACACCATGGCCAGTGCAAAGGTGGGAGAGTCATTCGCACCAGATATTCCTGACAAAAGGCTTATATCCACAATATACAAAGAACTCCAAAATATAAATGAAAAAAAGACAAACAACCAGTAGAAGAATGGACAAGAGACTCAAACAGGCACTTTGCAAAAGAGAATACTCAAAATGGTCAGTGAACAACTGAAAAGGTGCTCAATCTCTATAGTGACCAGTGAAATGCAAATGAAAGACCATTTATAGAATGGTTATAATAGAAATGACTATCAAGCATTGAGGAGAATGTGGAGCCACAGGAATTCTTATACACTGCTGGTGGGAGTGGAACTTGATACCACCATTTGGGACAACAGTCTCTCCTAGGAGCTGAACATATACGTACTCAATGACAGCAATTTCATATCCAGGCATAGATCAACCAGAAATAAGGACATATAGCAACACCAGCACAATTTGTCATTACCAAAACTATAAACACTCAAATATCCATCCACATTAAAATGCACAATTTGTAGTATATTCACACAATAGATTATTAGACAGCAATGAAAATGAGCAAATTACATGTAACAACATGGATAAATCCCACAATTATAATGTTGAGCAAAAGAAGCCAGACACCAATGGATCTATACTGAATAGATCCATTTAAATGAAGTTAAAAATATATAAAAGCTAACTTTGGTGTTAGAAATCTTTCTGTTGGGGAGGAGCAGGGGGTTACTGATTGGGAGGGGACAACAGGGGACTTCTAAGAAGCTGGTAATGTTCTATTTTTTGACTTGGTGATAATAGGGTATATTCACTTTATGGTAGTCATTGAGCTATATACACTGAGGGTTTATTCATTTCCCTGTGTTTATATATTATACATTTTTAAAGTTAAAAATAAAAATATAAAAAATATTTTTAAGTGTTTTTAAAAAGTCACAAGTCAGTTGATGTCATGTTCTGTCTCCAAGTAATGGAATGACTTCCTATAACACTAACAAGGCTACTTGATCTGACTCTCGCCTACCTCTCTGTCCTCAATTTACATTACTCTCACTTCTTCATCATGAGCTGCTGCTATTATTTTCCCTCATACAAACCAAACTTGTTCTTGTCTCAGGGCTTTTGTACTTGCTCTGCATTTGCTTAATGTTCCTTCCCCATCCCTCTTTGTGGCTGCCTATTTCTTATCCTTCAGTCTCCAGTTAAATATTATCTCCTCAGGACCACTTTTCCTGACCTGTCTACCTAATGGAGCACATCCCACCCAGTTCCTAGTCATTCTCCATCCCAGGGGTTGGTCAACATTTTCTATAAAGGACCACAGTACAAATGTTCTAATCTTTGTAGGCCAGATGGACTGGGTCACAAGGACTCAAGACTTCTGTCCTAGCAGGGTAAACAGCTATAAATAATATGTAAATGAGTGGGTGTGGCCAGGTCCCAAGAAAATCCTACTTACGGATTTGACATTCAAATTTTATATCATTTCACATGTCATGAGAAAGTCTTCTTTTGATTTCCTCCCCAGCATTTAAAAACATAAAACCATTCTTAGCTCACCCATAAAAAAGGCAGAAAACAGGGCCAGACTGGCACACGGCCCTAAAGTGCCAACCTCTGCTCTAACCCATTACGTTGATTTTTCTTCCTAGCTTATCACTATCTAAAATGTTTTCAGGTATTCATGCATTTATCTTCTATCTTTCCCCTGCCCAAGAATTTCAGCTCCACCAGGGAGGGTTCTCATCTATTTTCCTCACCATTGTGTGTCTACTATCACAGCATCTGACACACAGAAGCTGGAGGAAAGGAAGGTCCAAGCCCACCTGGGTGTGACTGGGGTTTTGGCTTGGATCCTCATGGTCTTCTTGTCAGTGGGGGTCACAGGAGCAGACCCAGGCTCTTCCTTCGAAAACTCTCCAACTGTGGACTCTGGTTGGGCTAACTGATATCGTAATGCCAGGGGTTCTGCTGAGTAGAGGGGTTGCTTGGTGCTCCGCTCGACACTGAGCCAGGATTTCATTTTGATTCGACTTATTTCTATCTCTTCCCTTATTGGATATTCTATGGTGAGCAGGCCTGTTAACAGAAGACACCTCTGTTACTCTCTCCTGTGGTCTGCCCTTTTTCTCCCTGTTGTAAGGTACTGCCAGTGGACACACTTCAGCTCATCTCCCGCTCCACTCCTTCACTCTTGGAGATTCTCCTCCTGGCTGCCTGCCCTCTGTTGCCTGGCACAGGGCTCTAGTACAGTTAGTGGATTAGTAAATACTAGCTGAATGTAAGAATGGATCAACTTCTCATTTCCATTCATTCATCAACACCCAGCTTAGATACCTCTTCTAAGGGGCCTGTATTTCACTCAGCTTTGTGTCCTCCACAGCAGTCAATGTAGAGACTGGGTATACAATGCATTCATGCTCTTCCCTTCCCTGAGAATGCTGTTCCCCATGTTTCCATATTTAAGTAATTTCCACCTACTTTCTTTGTTATGTTGCATTTATTTGTATTCTTATTTTGTTTTCCCTATTAGACTGGAAAACTTCAGAGGCCAGGGAACTCTCATTCCTCCATTCAACTTACCATTTATTGAAGGATGGGTGCTGGGCATACAGAGACCACCCCAAACAGGGTTCTCTGCCTCTGAAAACTCCTAATACAGTAAAGGAGGGATGGACAAACAGAAATATTTATAATGCTAGGTAGTAAGATTTATAATTCAAGCACATATAAAGTGCTGTGGGAGCCCAGAGGAGAATGTGCCCTGTTCTTCTTGGGGAATCTGGGAAGGCTTTCCAGAGGAGGGGCACAGTTGAACTGACTCTTTAGGGATGAGAATAAACAACCCAGGGAGGCCATGGGGGAGCACAGCTCCTCCATTCCCAGCTAGCGGTTGGCACGGAATGGCATGGGGTTGTGGTTACGTCAATGTTCTTTTGTCCCCAGGCTCATCAGTAGTAAGAAGAGTCCAGATGTGGGAGGGGTCCTAAGGCTACACATGCTAGCCCTGGGGAGCTCTGTGGGCTTAACAGGACAACCTGGTGAGGTGGCTGCTTCTTTCTTCTCTGCTAGATCTTCCACAACAAGGAGAGAGGAATGGGGCTGCAAATGGATGATGGACAATATAGTACAAGGAGATGAAAGGTAAACCAGGGGTGGAGGACAGAGAAACATCCAGAAAAATGATGAGGTGCAGGAAAATAAGATAATCACATGAAGACATTAAACACACATGGGGAGAACACTCATAAATTGAGGGTGGCCATGAGCATGGATTTGGGTGGGGCTGCAGTATCTCACAGTAGGGCTCTGGCAGGAGCATCTATATTGCTGCCAGAAATCCACTTTTCTCATGCCCTAGAATAAATTTGTCTAGGCTCAGGAATTTGCTGAAAAGAAATAATGCAGAATGGGCATTTGTCTGATGCCCAGGTAAAGGCCCAGAACTTCCTTAGCCAGTGCTGCCTTCCTCCTTAATGGGCTTTAATGGCCCTGTGGGATAACCAGGACCTCGGGCTTCTGAATTCTCCCTCAGATGACATTAGGCCTCTCTTATGAGCCCAAAGTTGGAGCAGGCAGGACTATCATGACAGACATCCTTGGGTGAGGTTTAAAAAAAAAAGAGAACAGGACTTCCTGTCAAGATGGAGGCTAGGTAAACACACTTCACCTCCTTGCACAACTACAGAAAAAATTACAACTAAATTACAAAAAAAAATCATCAGCACCATCAGAAAATCAGGCTGTATGGAAGTCCAACAACAAGGATTTAAAGAAGCCATGTTCATCCAGATGGGTAGGAGGGGCACAGATGCAGAGACAGGCATAGAGGTGTGGAGAGGGGAAGAGGCCCGGAGAGGAACAGGGACACGGAGCAGCGTGGAGGGGCGGTCCCACATTCATGTGTGGTGGATAAAAATCAGGAGGGGTCCCAGCCCCAAACCAGACCATTCAGCCTAGGGTTCCAGTGCCAGGAAGATAAATCCCCAAAACTTCTGGCTGTAAAAATCAGCAGGGGTTGCAGCGGCAGAAGAAAGCATGGGATTCTCAGAAGTCTCTTCTTAAAGGGCCTTCAATGAGCTTAGGACTTATGCAAACCCACCCCCTCTGGGATTCAGCACCAAGGCAACAACTGGAAGGGCATCAGTCACATATGGGGAGAAAGTGAAGTGACTGGAAACAGGGTGAGTTTTGGGAGACAGCTTCCTCCCAGACAAACCTTGAGAAGCCAAGCAGTGGCACTGTCCTGTCTCTGAGCCCTCTCCCACACAGAGCCACAAAGTGGTGACACAGGTTGCCCTGCCCTGGTGATTACTTAAGGCTCTGCCCCACACAATTTATGGGTACACTTTTCTACAATAGGTAATGCTACTAAGACAGAGAATCAAAGCAGCTCTGCTGAATAACAGAAACAAATACAGGGAAGCTGCCAAATCGAGGAGACAAAAAAATATGGCCCAAATGAAAGAACAGAACAAAGCTCCAGAAAAAGAACTAAATGAAACAGAGATAATCAACTTATCAAATGCAGGGTTCAAAACACTGGCTATCAGGATGCTCAAAGAATTCACTGAGTACAGCAAGAGCATAAAAAAGATCCAGGCAGAAACAAAGTTTACATTAAGTGAAATGAAGAAAAATCAACAGGGAACGACAGTGGAGAGGATAAAGCTGAGAATCAAATACAAAATTTGGAACATAAGGAAGAAAAAAAAAAACCATTCAATCAGAACAGCAAGAAGAAAAAGGAATTAAAAAAAAAATGAGGATAGACTAAGGAGCCTCTTGGACATCTCCAAATGTACTAATATCTGAATCATAGGGATGCCAGAAGGAGAAGAAGAAGAGCAAGAAATTGAAAACTTTTTTGAAAAAATAATGAAAGAACCAGCCTGCAAACCAAAGGGTCGCCAGTTTGATTCCCAGTCAGGACACATGCCTGGGTTGCAAGCCAAGTTGAGCCCCCAGTCGGGGGTGCGTGAAGGGCAACATTGATGTTTCTCTCTCTTTCTTTTTCTTTCCTCCCCCCCCTCTCTAAAAGTAAATAAATAAAACATTTTTTTAAAAGAAAAGAAAAAATGATGAAAGAAGACTTCCCTAATTTGGTGAAGGAAATAGACATACAAGTTCAGGAAGCACAGAGAGTCCCAAACAAGTTGGACTCAAAGAGGACCACACCAAGACACATCATAATTAAAATGCCAAAGGTTAAAGATAAAGAATCTTAAAGCAGCAAGAGAAAAGCAGATAAAAAAAAGTTCCCATAAGACTGTCAGCTGATTTCTCAAAAGAAACTTTGCAGACTAGAAGGGTCTGGCAAGAAGTATTCAAAGTGATGAAAAGCAAGGACCTACAACCAAGATTACACTATCCAGCAAACCTATCATTTAGAATTGAATGGCAGATAAAGTGCTTCTCAGACAAGGTGAAGCTAAAGGAATTCATCATCACCAAGCCATTATTATATGAAATGTTAAAAGGACTTATTTAAGAAAAAGAAGTTCAAAACTATGAACATTAAAAAGGCAACAAATTCACAACTATCAACAACTGAATCTAAAAAACAAACTAAGCAAACAACCAGAACAGGAACAGAACAGAATCATAGATAGGGAGACCATTTGAAGGGTCAGCTGGGAGGGGGAGGGGGAAGAATGGGGGGAAAGGTACAGGGATTAAGAAGCATAAATTGGCAGGTACAAAATAGACAGGGGGATGTTAGGAATAGAATAGGAAATGGAGAAGACAAAGAACTTATATGCACGACCCATGAACATGAACTAAGCAGGGGGATTGCTGGAGGGAATAGGGGTACCGGGTGGAGGGGGACAAAGAGGAAAATTGGGGCAATTGTAATAGCATAATCAATAAAATATATTTAAAAATAAAGAAAATTTTAAAAATTGAGGGTGGTGAAGGTCATCATTATTAGCTGTGTGGCCTGGAGCTAGTCCCTTCAGCATCAGGAACCCAGTAATCCTACCAATCAATAGGGAAATCTCCATGCCATGCCCACCTGTCTGGGGTGGTAAAGAGATGTCCTTGGAGATGACTTACAGGTAACTCAGGATTTGGGAAGCCACAGGCTATCACCAGCCTTTCTGCCCCCTTACCTGCTGCCAATAAGATAGAATTCATGAACTGAGACACTGTCTTCTGAAACCGCTTCTTGATCTCTGCCAGGGCTCGGCTCATCTTAGACATCTTTTCATCCATGATGCTGATCTTGTGGGTCACCTGGGGAGAAGCCAAGGAGAGGGCATTGTTATCTGTCCTGCCAGGAGCCATCTGTCCAGACCAGTGACAACCAGGCTTTGCTCCGACTTGGAGGATGTACTGTCGCCTCTGCCTAGGACACACCTCTCTCCCTCTCAGCTCAGTGAATTCCTGCACACCAGTCCCGTCTGACTCAAATGTCTTCTCCTCAGAGGGCTTTCCCTGATTCTACTGGGCAAAACTGTTCCTGGCCTCGGACCCCCATTATCATGCAGTCTGAAGACAGAAGTCAGCCCTTTAGGAAATAATTTGAAAGCATTTGAGCCTGTGTCCCCCACTCAAATGTAAGCTCCTAGAGGGCAGGGACTGAGTCCTGGTCTCCTTTGTGTCTGAGTGCCCAGCATGCAGGAAGTGTTCAATTAGTGCTTATTGCATTACAAATAACTAGATCGACAAAGGCCTCTCTAGAGCCAGTCCCCCTCTGTATTCATCCCCTAGAACCCTCTCCCTCCCTCCAGCTGCCAGAGCATCTCAGCTGAAAAACTGCCCTTGGCCAAGGTTATATAGATTGACTGGTACCTGTGAGCACAAAGGCCCAGGCCTCCTCCCTCAGTTGGGGTTACCCTGAAGGGCCATTCTGGCTCTGGGGTCCCCTGTGGGGTGGTGAGGCAATTGCTGGGGCTGCCCTGCAGTTCAACTGCTCCCTCTGCCAGAGCAGCAAATGGCACTGCACACCTGAGCTGAGATTCCAGAGTTAACAGCAGTCAGGGTTTGACTCTTTCTCCAGGAAGCCTTTGCTGATTTCCTCAGCCAGCAGCAATCACTCTCCCTGTTAAATTTGCACTTTTACCCCTTCCTGTCCTTTCTGCCCTGGGTCCTGGTCATTCCTACTTTCTTTATCCTAAACTCGGTCAACCCCTTAAGGGCAGGAACCATGCTTTCTACATCTCTCACTTAACCCAGAGGGGTGTGAAAAAGATTTTCCTTTCGTGGAATTGAAGCCTCAGGTGGAGAGAGTGGGGTGAGCAGTGGACAGATTTGCTGAAGAACAGTGAAGTCAGCCCACACGTCCTTCTTTACCCTGCGGGCAGGACTTCTGTAAAGGATGCCCCAATTAATGGCAAAACCTCAACCATCCTTCCAACCGCTGGCCCCAGCTGCTGCTTCTGGGCTAATTTTATTTATTTATTTGTAATTTATGCCCAGCCTGCTTCCAAAAAGGATCTGAGGTGGCACTCTGGGCTAATAAAGCATTTAAATTGAGACATTGCCTCGCTTCCAAAGTGCTGCCTTGATAGAAATATTTAGTGAGGAGCCAGGCCGCGGGGCCATAAAAGCTGGGACTGCCATTCTGCCTGTCGCTCTTCTTCCAGGGAGACGGGTGTCTGGGGAAGCCATTTAACAAGCTTCCCTGTGACAAGGACTTTGAGGAAGAAGGCCACTCTACCCCATCCTCAGCTTTCCTAGACTGTCATGGATTTTGCTGATGAGTGATAACTAGTCCCAAACACACACACACAGGATGGAATTGAATGGGTTGTAAAAGTCTTAGGATGGCAGTGTGTGAAAGCTGTGTGGGCCCTTGTAGATCACAATACAGATGGGGAAACTAAGGCCCTAAAAGGGAAGAGACTAGCCCAAGGCCCCATGGCCTCTCCCCAGCTGAGGCTCTTTGCCAGCCGCCACACTCAGCAAATTTTCTCACGGGCTTCTTGCAGCTCTCATGGTCCAAGAATCCAAAGGAGGCAATTCTCTGAGCTTCAAGGATTTCATGTAGAAATATTTGAGAGGCTTAACCTAGCAGTTAAGATCAATGTTTGGAACTGCAGTTACCTACGATAAGTCTGATCTTTCTTCATTTGCTGCTGTCTGGTTAGGGAGTTGTAACATGTACTACTCTTCCCTGTGCTTGCGAACAGAAGGGATTGTGACCTGGATGCTTTTTGGCAAGTCAGTCTTCTTGGTCAACATCAATGACTGTTGTCTAGAATGCAGTTCTGTTTTCAGAAGCTGTTCTAATGTCTGTTTATCCCTATGCAAAATGTCCCCATGACGGTTATGCCCTTTGAGTTACGATGCTTTTTCCATAACTTTCCAGCCTCTGACTGCACTGTCAGTGCCCCGGGGAGCTTCCTAAGACTCCACCACCTGGACCCACAGGGTCCCGCAGAAACACAACGCCAGCTACATGAGCCGTTGGAAATATTCCTGTAGCCACCTTTAAAACATTCTTAAAAGGTAAAATTTATTTTAATAACATATTTAGCTACCCCACTATATAAAAATGAGGACGGTTTCAACATGGAATCTAAATAAATAATTAATGAAAGATTTTTACATTGTCTTTTCGTACAAAGTCTAGGTGATGCACAATGTATTTTCTCTTTTGGTCCACCTCCATTGGACTTGTCCCCACACTGCAAGTGCTCAATAGCTATTTGCAACTTGTGGTTACCCTACTGGACACCACAGCTCTGGATTTCTAGTTCTAGCTTGCCGGGGCTGCATTTAGGTAAGGAAAAAAAATCAGTCTTGAATTACTAAGGGGTTTTCCTAGGCCTAATGGGCATGTTTAGTTCATGGACTTAGAGTGATTTTTCTTGGCTGTTCATTGGGGTCTTTAGTTGCTTATGTCCTGGTCCTCAGCTGACTTCAGAGATTACCAGACAAGAGATTGCCAAGCAAACAAAGCATTGCTGCAATTTTATGTGAAAAAATAATTTTCTAATACCTATTGCCTTTGGTAAGTAAACTCATTTTTTTACACAGTCTAAAAAGTTTATCAAGAAACATAGACATGTGACCTCATGCATAATTAGTCACTTAACAATGACTTTTATTTATTTTTTAATTTGTATTGAATTTATTGGGGTGACATTGGTTAGTTAAATTACATAGGTTTTAGGCCCTGGCTGGGTAGCTCAGTTGGTTAGAGCGTCGTCCCAATATGCCAGGTTGCAGGTTCAGTCTCTGGTCAGGACACATACAGAAGCAATGAATGAAGGCATGAATAAGTAGGATAACGAATTGATGTTTCTCTCTCTCTCAAATCAATAAATAGAATTATACAGGTTTTAAGTGTACAATTCTGTAATACAACATCTGTATTTTGTATTGTATGTTCATCACCCAAAGTCAAATATCTTTCCATCACCATTTAACCGCTCTTTACCCTCCTCTCCCTTCCCTCCACCCTTTTCCCTCTTATAATCACCATACTGTTGTCCCTGTCTATGAGTTGTTTTTTATTTTTTGCTTAATCCTTTCACCTCTTCGACCAGCCCCCTAACCCCCTCCCTCTGACAGCTGTCAGTCTGTTTTCTGCATCTCTGAGCCTGTTGCTATTTTGTTTGTTTGTTTTGTTCATTAGAGTCCACATATAAGTGAAATCATATGGTATTTGTCTTTCTGTTACTGACTTATTTCACTGAGCACAATACTCTCCAGGTCCATCCATGCTGTTACAAAAGATTAGATTTCCTTCTTTTTTATAGCCAAGGGGTATTCCATTGTGTAAATGTACCACAGCTTTTTCATCTACTCATTTACTGATGAGCGCTTGGGCTGATTCCAAATGTTGGTCATTGTAAATAGTGCTGCAATGAGCATAGGCATGTTTATATTCTTTCAATTAGTGTTTCTGGTTTCTTCGGATAAATTCCCAGAAGTGGAATTGCTGGGTCATAAGGTAGTTCCATTTTTAATTTTTTGAGGAAAGTCCATGCTGCTTTCCACAGTGGTTGCACCAGTCTGCATTCCCACCAACAGTGCGCAGGGTCCCCTTTCCTCCATATCCTCGCCAGCATGTTTGTTGATTTATTGATGATAGCGATTTTGACAGGTGTGAGGTAATATTTCACTGTGGTTTTAGTTTGCATTTTTCTGATGATTAGTGACATTGAGCATCTTTTCACATGTCTATTGGCCATCTGTATGTCCTCTTTGGAGAAATGTCTGTTCAGATTCTTTACCCATCTTTAATTGGATGTTTTTCTGGTATTGAGTTGTATAAGTTCTTTATAAATTTTGGATACTAACCCCTTATCAGATGTATCATTGGTGAATATGTTCTCCCATTCAGTGGGTTGTCTTTTCATTTTGTTAATGGTTTCCTTTTCTGTGCAAAAACTTCTTAGTTTGATGTAGTCCCATTTGTTAATTTTTTTCTTTGTTTCCCTTGCCTGAGGAGATATATCAGAAAAAATATTGCTATGAGAAATGTCCAATATCTTACTGCTTATGTTTTCTTCTAGGATTTTTATGGTTGCAAGTCTTACATTTAAATCTGTAATCCATTTTGAGTTTATTCTTGTGCATGGTTAAAGTAGGTGGTATAGTTTCATGTTTTTGCATGTATCTCTCCAATTTTCCCAACAATATTGAATAGACTGTCTTACCCCACTGTAGGTTTTTGCCTCCTTTGTCAAATATTAATTGAGCATAAAGAGGTGAGTTTATTTCTAGACTTTCTATTCTGTTCCATTGATCTATATGTCTGCTTTTATGCCAGTGCCATGCTGTTTTGATGACTATGGCCTTCTGGCATTATTTGATATCAAGTAGTGATTCCTCCAACTTTGTTCTTTCTCAAGATTGCTGTGGCTATTCGGGGTCTTTTGTGGTTCCATGTAAATTTTTTGAATATTTGTTCTAGTTCTGTGAGATGCAACAATGACTTTTAGAGTAATAGCATGGAACCAAATCAATAGGATGGACACATCAATAAGCATGATCATTCATCTCATTCCACATGGACTCAAAATCCTGGGGTTATTTTGCTCTTGGAAGTAATGAAGTGCAGGCTGAAGTCACAGGCATCCAAGTTTCCTGGATGCTCCTAGGAAATCCCTTTAACAAACCCTGGCAGCTCCCTCAGAGCCCTTATCTCTGGTGTCCCATGTCCATCACGATGGAATACAACAGGTGTTGATGTTATTGTCCTCCTATTAGACTGAAAGTATTTCAGAGACTAGAAGGAGTAAGATTTCTTTCTTTTTTACATCCCCAGCAGCCAACTTGGCACACTGCAGGTGCTAATAAATGTTTATTGAATTAGTTCATGAATCATGAAGTTGAAATGCTGATGAAATGAAAATGCATTGAAAATAACAGATGTGATGCTTTTCTCCAAGAAAAACATGGGTATTCTATGTTATATTGTTCAGATAACATGGGTCCCTAACAAATGCCTGTCTCCTGTGTCCCCAATCAAAGAGAGGACGTTGGGCTAGCTGCTTCTTATGGCTCTGTCAGCTCTGAGTCTATGGAGTCTGTAGTATGTGGCAGTAAATGCCCTCACAGCACAGGAGACTTGCTCAGGGTGACCATATAATTGATCATTCAAACTAGGATACTTTTGAGACTGCAAGAACATGCTATTAATAATTCCTCCAAGCTGAGAGATATAAACAGGGCCTGGCCCTGGGCGAACTGGGAGGTGTGTCCCTCCTGCTCCTAATTCATGAAGCCTTCCTGAGTAAGCCAATGCAGCAAAGCACCCTACATGCAATACAAGTGGCTTGCTCCATCAGTGGGCCCTTGGTCACCTCAGTCTCATGGTGTATGTCAACTGCTCTCTTCTAGATTATAAATTCCTCAGGAATCAGGGTCTGTGTCCCCTTCATCCTCTTCATCGTTCTCCACAATGGTGACTTGAGACCAGGCACACAGCTGGATCCACAGACTCAGCAAGTAGAAGAATTGGGCTTTCAGCCTCTGCTGTTTTCTCCCCTACCCAGCAAATATTTCACAAGCACTTAATCTGAAGCAGTCCTTGTGCTGGGCCCTGGGGCAATAGTAAAAATCATAGGGAATTCCTAATTTGGTGGAGAATATTGGCTTGTAAATGAAAGAATGCTAGAATGGGGGTGAATCATGCCTGGGAGGCCAGTGGAGAGGGAGAGGTAGACTCTACCTGATTTGGATAAAAGGGTGACAGAGTTGAAAGTTATTCTGCAGCATCTCTTCCTCTTCTGGTAACAGCACCATGATTTTGCTTTAGGAAAATACTCCTGCCTCATCCTTTGCCCAGGTGTGACACCTGGGGCTGACCACGCCCCATGACTTCCAGGGTGGACACAACACCTAATCCTAGTCAGTGAGAGCAACAAACACTACTGGCCACAGGGAACATCTTGGGCATGGGCAGCCAATAGAGCCAATGAAGTTGATGTTGGTACTTCTACTGGAGTACTTAAGAGAAGTCTCCATTCTCCTGGGGAGAACACAGCCAGTAGAATAATGAGCCAAGAGATGCTCATGCTTATCTTGTCACCATAAGGAGAGAAACTCCCTGACAATAAAGCCAAAAATAAAAAAACAGAGCCAAGGTGGGGAAGATCTGATGTAATCAATTATAGGCCTGGATCCAGCCATGCCTGAAGCTGTTATTGCCAGACTTCCATTTACTGAGCCAATATAGTCTCTTTTCATGCTTAAGCCAGTGTGCATTGGACTCTGTCACAGCTAAAAGACTCCTAACTGATAGTAGTTTCACAGAAAAGGTACTAAGATCAGGCAGTGAATGATGAGTAGGAATTCATTAGGCAGAATAAGAGGGAGGGCCTTGCAGGAAGTGGAGGTGTGTGTGGGGTGGGTGGTGGGGCAGGGTAGGAGAAGCAAAGGCATTGAGAGGTGGAGTGGCAAGACAAGTTGCAATGCCCTGGGGTCAAACCTGGGTGCCTAGTTTGCTTTGCCTTACCCTTTTATCATGCCCTACGCTGTGGGGACAGTTGTTGGGCGATGCAGTGAGTGTTACTGTCTCACTCAGGGAGGTGAAGGTGACCATGATGGAGTCCTGCCCCAGCACCGTCAGCTTCATTTGCTCATTCACCTGCAGGTGAAGAAACCAGTACTTAGTGGACCCCTGCTTTTTTTTGTCCCTGCCCAGCCCAACCCTCCCTGACCCACCAACAAAGCACAAAACTCCTCTTTTCTTGGGACCGAGGGAACTGTAAAATCTTTCTGGTTCTTATGTTGGAATTTAGCTTTCATGGAAAAGAGAGAATAATTCCAGTCTGTCTTTGGGGGATTAGTTAAAAAAAAGTAACTGATGCCTTCTTACCCGTGCTCCTTCCCTTTCCAACCCAAGCTCGGGACCAACTGCGAAAGAGACGCAGGAGTCTGGCAGGCAAGTCGGCTTTGGTTCTGCTCATCTACTCGGGAGCTTTTGAGCCAGCCCAGGTACAGATATCTCCATCATCCCCAGTCTCTCACCTTAGGTGAGACTCCAACAGCCTGGAGACATATGGCCATTGAACCCAATCAAACCTATCTAAAACACGTTGATCTCTGATCCTCTCAGAAAGTTCTCTGTTTTCACCCAGAAGACACACACTCCATTGTGGAGTCATCTATAATTCCCCCCCCTCTCATTTATCCCTTCAGCTCATGCCTGAATGCCACTGAATTATTTTTACTGAAATGGCTCTTTTTTACAAATATTACTACTATCTTTAATCATGTCAGGTCTGGCTAGTAACACCCACCTAGTCTTTCTATTGTCCTATCCATTGATCTTTCCCTCTCCAGCTAACCCTCCACAGAAATGCTAAACTGAGCATGCCAGCCCTCAGCTTAAAAATTAACCAGCTGGCTCTACTTCCAGTATAGCTGAGTCAGCTTCTAAGAGGCGTGGGAAAAAACACCAAAAGAAAAAAGAAAAAAGAAAAAACCACCCCGGCAAGAAACAAAACCACCCACAGCTATGAAGAGTTTAAAAACAGCAGGCAGATTTTTGAAGAGTCAAAATTAAAGGAAAGGACCAGCGTGAGATTAGTTACTGTTTTACAGTTTTAGCCTGAAGACAGGCCACAGTCGTGGCTCAGACTCCACCATATTTCTGATTCAAAGAGTCAAAGGATAGAACCTGGAGCATCAACAGTCACAGAAAAGTAAAGGAAAGGTTTCCAGAAGAGACAGAGCCTGAGAAACAGAGCCTCCAATCCCTGAATTATGCAAGAGCAGGGTAGATTCAAGACAGCTTATGGTTAGGAAAACAAAACAAAACAACACAAAAACTGAACTGAGATTTTAGGTGCTCCTCACCGCAGGCAAGACAGAGTTTGTGGTATGAGCCTAACCAAGTTCCATGCCTGTTAAAACAAAAACATCAACACTCTTCAGAGAAATGCATCAGAATTCAGAGACTCTACTACATACCATCTACAATGTCAGCAATCTAAAATTACTCAGCATGTGAAGACCCAGTGAAGCGTGAGCCGTTCTCAAGGCAACAGATCATCAATGGAGGCCACTCCTATCTGATAGGACCCCGATGTTGAAATTATCAGACAAAGACTTGAAAGCAGCTAATTTAACTATATTCAATGAAGTCAAGGAAAATATACTCATAATGAATGAAAAAATAGAAAATATCAGAAATAGAAAATATAGGAAAGAACTAAATGGAAATTCTAGAACTGAAAATATTATCTGAAATTTTAAAATTTCATAGAATTAGCATAACAGCAGAAAGGAGATGACAGGATAAAGTCAGTGAACTTGGAGATAATTCCATGGTAATTATCCAATCTGTAAGGTAAAGAGAAAAAAATATGAACAACAACAGAAAATAACAGAGCCTCAGAAGCCTTTGGGACAATATTAAAATGTCTAAAAATACATGTAATTGGAGTCTCAGAAGAAAAGGAGAGAGATTGGAGTACAATTTTTTTTTCTAATGGCAGATTTCCCAAATATAGTGAAAGACATGAATTTACAGATTCAAGAAACTCAGTAAATCCCAAACAGAATAAATATGAAGACAACAACACCTAGACATATTATATCCAAACTTAGAAAATCAAAGAAAAGATAAAATCTTGAAAGCAGCTAGAGAAAATGAACAATGATTTGAATAACTACAGACTTCTGATCATAAACTATAGAGATCAGACACAGCAGCACATCTTTAAATGCTAAAAAAAATTACAAAAACAAAAACAGAATCAACCCAGAATCCTAGATCTAGCAAAAATATCCTTTAAAAAAGACATTATTTTCACATGGAAGAAAACAGAACGTGTTGCCTGCAGATTACTTATTACTTTAAGAAATGCTAAGGAAGTTCTTTGGGCTGAAAAGAACATATACCAGAAGGAGACTTGTGTTTTCAAGGAGGAATAAGAACACTGGAACTGCTACACTGGGTGAGAACAGACTGGCCACTGCAGCCTCCAAGTGAGCATACACACACCTCAGCCTGACACCCAATGCCTGTCACCTTCACACCACAACATATACGCCTCCCGGCCCTGTTTCTTTCACAAGAGACACTTGTGAACTTTTAACAATACCACGTTGAGTCCCAGCTTCAGCCTTTACAGATGCTGCTCCCTCCACCCCAAACCCTCTCCCTTCCTTATTCTCTTTATGTAAATCATATGCATACAAATTCATGCTACAACTCAAGGGACACTTTGTTTTCCAGGCCACTCCTGATGGGTCCGGCTCTGTTGGGTATTTCTGTATGCAGCTCCAGGAACAGGACAATAAACTGAAATACACTGCCAAAAATATCTTAGTGATATCAAAGCACCTTCTCCTCTATTATTTCATTTGGTTCTAACTGCAGCAGCTTGACACAGGAGAGCGGGTCTGGTGACCCACCTTGTGTAAGTGAGACAGCCAAGGCTCAGAGAAGGTGAATGGTTTTCACAAAGCTGCACAGGCAGAGTCCAGAGAAACTGGCATTAGTGCTTGGCTTCTCCGACTCTCATCCCAGTTCTCTGTCCACTTGGCCACACTGACACACAACATGTGGTGCCTGCCTGTAATCAATTTATAACCTTGCATTATAAACTTTTCATGTAGCTATATAAGGTAAATTGAAAATCTTGAACCTGGCTAAGTATCAGAGATACTCACAAAAACCTCAAAATCCAGAACTCACAACAGACCAACTGAATCAGAACCTCTCTGGAAATGTGCCTGGGAATATGTGTTTTTAAAGTCCCATAGGTGATTCTGATATGCAACCAGAGCTGAGAACCTCTCCATTGCATGACTAATCAAATGACTAACCCTGACTGTGGGCAATGTGAAGAGAGAGAAATGGGTGTGGGGTGGAGTGCCACAAAGAAAGGAAAGTCTGAGCAGGGGGTTGAAGAAGGAAAATTTTGGATTGCCAGAGAAAAGAGGGAGTGCATATCAGGCTAGTGTGAGGTAGGGGGCAGGGAGGAAGGTTGAGACATGTTCAAGAGATGGACTGTTTCTGAGCAGAGGTTCACTGATCTAAAGGAATCCGGATGTAAGGATGAGAATGTAGTGGCCAATGTTGAAGATGAACAGGAAAGGCAGGAGACAGGAGATTAGGGATCAGATGCTTGAGCCCCATCGTGCACTCCTAGAGAGCTTCTGTCCATAACCCTTTCCTTGGGGCTCTTACTCTCAGGCCACTTTGAGTGGATTCTGTGTTCTGTGATCTCTCTTTGAATCCCCACCCTATGAGCTTGCACCTCTCTCACAGCCCCGATCCCTCTCTACCCTGTGTTCTTATTAACCCCCACCCAGACTTTTGAATTTCTCAAAAGGTCTGTTCATCTTTATATCCCCTTGATCATTTATTTTCAACCAGGGGCAATTTTGACCCCCAGGGAACATTTGGCCATGTCTGGTGGTATATTTTGGTTATCGCAGCTGGAGGAGAGTGTACGATACTAGCATCTGGTGGGATGCTGCTAAAATTATTCACCCCCAAATGTCACTAGTGCTAAGGATGAGAAACTCGGGCTTAAAGTGATAAGCACACTTAATTGCTTTATTAAGAAATTAAATGTAAGTTATTATTTAGTATAGTAATTTAACATTGACTTATCAATAAATATTTGATTAATGGCTGTACATAGAATTGCTAATTTTTCTTTTTGCCATGTAGAGGTATTAAAAATAAAACTATCAACTATTATAATAGTTACTTCCTAAAACAATGGACATTTAAACTATCAAATGTCATAGCATTAATAATAAAAATAACATAGAAAGGATAGTACGAAAAAAGGTTAGTGCACAGCCAACAGTTGCTGTAGGTTGGTGAAAAGCTCACTTTAGCCAGCCCTGGACCACTGCCCACCAACTTAGGAACCTCTGAATGAGACTACAAGATCCTGGAGAGCAGGGCTCTTGTCTTACAGGTAGCCCTCTGGTAGCCTGATGCCAAGCAGCCCAGGGAAGGCTGCCAAGGCCACCCTACCTTGTATTCCAGGGAGAGCAAAGTCTCCGTCTTAGAAGCCCAGCTCCACTTGTGAACTGCATAGCCCTTGTAGTCATTGCTGGTCCCGCCTTCCTCATCCAAGATCAAGACATATGGGCAGCTAGGAGAGACACATAGGTGAGGACCTGCCACCAGGCCCCTGAAGAAAGCTCTCGTCACCACAGGCTGTAGGCAGGCAGGGCTCTGAAACTCTCTCCCAACTGGAGGAAGCAGAGTTCTGCAGGCAGCCTCACTTCCCCTGCCTAACATGGTCTGAGGCCCCATTGTAACTGTTGATGCTAATGGTAGAATGTGTTGGGAAGGGCAGGTCTGAGGGAGATGATAGTGACTCAGGCCAAACCCAAGAGGGATAGAAATGGAATATGTGCCCTGTTGCCCAGGAACTTGAGTATACAAGAGCTTAGGCATCAAAATGGGAACATCTATAACAGGGCTGTCAAACTCATTTTCACTGAGGGCCACATCAGCTTTATGGTTGCCTTCAAAGGGCTGAAATAATTTTAGGACTGTACAAATGTAACTACTCCTTAACTGTTAAGGAGTTGAAATTACATTCGGCCCTTTGAAGGCAACCACAAGGTTAATGTTGCCCCGGTGAAAATGAGTTTGACACCCTTGATCTATAACATGAAAGTAAGTCATTTCTTCCAAGAACAGTTCCTTAATGAAAGCCAGGCAAAATCGACTTTTGGCTGGCAAAAATGTGTGCCAGAAAAAATGTGGTGCCCATGGCCTCTCCTTCACTCTTACCTGGTATAAAACATTTGTTTCCACCAAAGTGTCATTCAGTAAATCTAGTCAACACTCAAGGTCTTAGTGCTATGGGGATACAAGTGGAGTAGGTCTTACAGAATTGCCATTCTCATTGGCTATGACAAAGATAGGGCAAGTGAGGGCCTCAAAGTACCTGTGTTGCTGCAGGTACTGCCTCACTGCCTCCCTAAGCCTCTGGACATTGCCCGGTCACTCCTTTCCCCAGAGTCTTCTACTTGCAACCTCAGTGCCCCCTTTGTTACCCCTAGAGATACTTACATGGGGCCATGATTTCCCAACCCACTCACCGGGCCTTTAGGTTGTAGTGAACGCAGCCCTGGCCTTCAGCATTGAACAGGGCCAGGAGAGAGCAGTTTGGAGTGTCATTAAAGAGGCAGGTGATGGTTCTTCCTCTGCAGCATGTGGGGATCTGACACATGGCAATGTTTCCGGAGGGATAGCTGGCAGAAACGGTTAAGTAGAACTAACAAAAAACTCTCCAGGTTCTTCTCTCAGGTGACCCGTGGAAAGCAAGTCTACAAGTCTAAGTGTTAGCTTAATGATACATCATTCCCAGTTTTCAAAGACCCTCCCTGCACTTTGCATAAGAAAGTACTACATGACTATGGAACTTACCATGCCTCTGGTGCTTTCCTGTATCTTTTTTCTATTCCTCAAAACCACCCAAAGGTAAATATTACCATCTCCATCTCAGAGATGAGTAGGGTTTCCCTGCATCTGAGGGGTTTCCTGGGAGGTGGGACTTTCATTGTTAAAACCAGGAAAGTCTTGGGCAAACCAAGATGAGCTGATCACTCTATAGCTGAGAAATCCAAGGTGCAAAGAAATGGTCGGCCTCACATCACAGCACAAGGAAGTGGTAGAGCCAGTATCTCAACTCTGAGGCCAGTGATATTTCTAATGCTGTCAGGCTGCCTCCTCTTCTGACCAATCGAGCAAAGCAATCAGTGTGTACCTGCTCATTACTTACCAAGAAGCCCCAACAAGCCCTGGGGCCAGCTAAGAGGGATATGGTATGGGCTGCCACTATCCTGTTTGCAGGAATTTCAGAGTACCTCAGACAGAAAAATTTCAGGGGTTAGCACTAGGATCCCTTTAACCCTTTCCCACAAACTGTTAAAAAATTAATTAACACAAATTATAAAAAGTAACTGAACAGAAATTCTGAAGCTGAATCATATAATAAATAAAATTAAAAAATTCACCATATGGGTTTATCAGTAGAATGGCACAGTAGAAGAAAGAATCAGTGAACTTGAAGATAGAGGAATTGAAATTATCCAGTCTGAGGCACTGGAAAAAAAAAGGAATGAGGAAAAAGAAACAGAGACTGGGAGATCTGCAGATGGTTATCAAGTCAACCAACATATGAATAACAAGAGCCCCAGAAAAAGAGGAGAGAGAAAAGGCAGAAAAATATTTGAATAAATAATGGATGAAAACTCCCAAAATTTTATGAAAGATTGATGTCTTTCATAAAATTTGGGGAGTTTTCATCTATTATTTAATCAATAAGCTCAGCAAACTCCAAGTAGGATAAATTCAAAGAGAGCCACACTGAGACATTATAATCAAACTGCCAATAGGCAAAGACAGAGGGAATCCTGCAAGAGGCAAGGGAAAAGAAACTTGTCATGTACAAGGGATCTTCAACAAGATAAGTGGCCAGTTTGTCATAAGAAACCGTGGAGGCCAAAAGGCACTATGATGGAATATTTATAGAGCTGAAAGAAAAACAGCAGTCTACCAAGAATTCTATATTAAACAAAACTATCCTTGAAAAATTAAGGAGAAATCATTATAAGAAATGTTACAAGAAGTCCTGCAGGCTGAGATGAAAGGCCACTTGACAGTAACTCACAGACATGCAAAGAAATAAAGAACACCAGAAAAGTAACTATATAAGTAAATATAAAAGCCAGTATTACGATATTTTTGGTTTATAAGTCCTCTTTCTTTCCTATGTGATTTGGAAAAAAACAAGTGCATAACACGATCATTGCAAACCTATGTTAATGACATACATCTGCATGAAGGTGTAATTTCTGATAACAACAACATAAAGGATGAGCTATCTAGGAGCAGAGTTTTACGTACCTAAGGCTAAGTTAGTGTTAATTCAAACTAGTTTGCTGTCAGTTGTAGCAATCAAGTGCATTAGTTTCTTGGGGCTCCTGTAATTAGGTCATGTGATCGGCAGAAAGTTATTATCTCATAGTTCTGGAGACTAGCAAGGTGTCGACAGGGTCATGCTTTCAGAGGCTCTGGAGAAGAATCCTTCCTTACCTCTTCATAGTTTCTAGTGGTTGTCAGGAATCTTTGACATCCCTTGGTTTACAAATGCATCATTATTATTTCTGTCTCAGTCATCACAGGGCCTTAATTATTCTGAGTGTGACTCTGCTTTTTCTTCTTGCATTATGGCCCACAATAACCCAATATGGCTGTATTTTAACTTAATAATTATATCAGCAAGTACCCTATTTCTAAATATGGTCACATTCTGGGGTTTCAGGTGAATATACATTTTTGACAAACACTATTCAACCCATTATACCAGGATAACTACCAAGAAAGTAACTTAAAAAATATGGAGAAAATGAGAAGGGAATCAAAATATCATCCTACAAAAAAAAAAATCAAACACAGAAGAAGGCAGTAATGGAGGAACTGAGGAACAAAAAAGATATAAAATATAAAAAAAACACATGGCAAGATTAAGCTTTTACATATCAGCAATTACTTTAAATATAAATGGGTTAAATTCTCCAAACAAAGGCAGAGATTGTGAGAATGGATTAAAAAAGCATAATATACATATATGTTGTCTATAAGAGACTCACTTGAGAGCCAAAGACACAAGTAGGTTAAAAGTAAAACGATGAAAAGGGATATTTCATGCAAAATGTAACCAAAAGAGAACAAAGTTGGCTTTACTGATATCAGATAAAACAAACTTTAAGTAAAAATTCTTTCACAAGAGACAAACAGGGACATTAGGTATTCAGAAAATGCTTAATGCCTCAAGAATATAGAACAGTTATAGACATACACACACCTACCAGTGGAGCCTTAAGTTATAGAAAGAAAAAATTGACAGAATTTACAAAATTCTATAATAAGAGTTGAAGACTTCACTACCTCACTTTCAATAATGGATAGAGCAATTAGACGGAAAATCAGAAAGAAATACAGGATTTAAACACTATTGTAAACCAACTAAACCTCATAGGCATATACAGAGTATCCCATCCGTCAACAGCGGAGTACATATTCTTCTCAAGTTCACAGGGATCATTCTCTGGTACAGACAATATGCTAGGCCACAAAACAACTCTCAATAAATTTTAAAAGGTCATAACCATAAAAAGTATATTTCAACACAATGAAACTAGAAGTCACTGGCAGAAGGAAATTGGAAAAATTCGCAAATAGATGGAATTTAAACAACACACTCAACCAATGGATAAAGAACAAATTACAAAGAAAACTGAGAAAAAATAAGATAAATGAAAATAAAAACACAGCATACCAAAACTTATGGGATAAAGTAAAAGCTGTGCTCAGAAAGAAATTGATAGCTATAAGTACTGACATTGAAGAAGAAAGATATCAATCAATAACCCAAATTTCCACCTTAATGAACTATAAGAAGAAACAGCAAGTTAAGACTAAAGCTAGCAGAAGGAAGGAAATAAAGATTAGAGCAGAGAAAAACAAAATAGTGAATAGTAAAACAATAGAGAGAACCAACAAAACCCAAAATTAGTTCTTTGAAACAATTGACAAAATTCACCAATCTCCACCTAGACTAAGTGAGAAAAGAGGAAAACTCAAATTTCTAAAAGTAGAAATGAAAATGAAGACATTACGAATGACCTCATAGAAATGAAAACAGATCATAAAAGAATTATGTGAACAATTGTACGTCCACAAGTTAGATAACCTAGATAAAAAGGGACCCGTTCCTAGAAACATACAAAGCAAAGCTACAGGATACAGGATCAACACACAAAAGTCAGTAGTCCCTAATAAACACAGGATATCTTTCCACTCATTTCAGTCTTCTTTAATTTATTCCAAGAATATTTTGTAGTTTCCAGTAAACAAGTCTTATACCTTTTTGGTTAAATGTGTTCCAAAGTATTCTTTCCTTTTTGATGCTATTGTAAATGATGTCACTAGCTTTTGTTCATTGCTTTTTTATTGTTGTTGTACTTACAGCATTTCAGATCATTTATGGCTAGTATTCATGGATTAGCAGAATTAATGTTGTTAATGGCAACACTCCCCATAGTGATCAAAAGAATCAATGCAATCTCTATCAAAATTTCATCAATATTCTTCACAGAAATAGAAAACTTGATCCTAAAGTTCATGTAGAATTGCAAGGGACCCCAAACAACCAAAATAATCTTGGGAAAAAGAACAAAGCTGAAGGACTCACATTTCTTGATTTTAACTCTGGCTACAAAGCCACAAGAATCAAAACTGTGTGGTACATGCATAATAATATACACATACATAGATCAATGGAATAGAATAAAAAATAAACCAATACTTCTATGGTCAATTGATTTTCAACAAGGGACCCCAGACCATTCAAATGGGAAAATAATAATCTCTTCAACAAACACTTCTGGGACAACTGGATATCACATGCAAAAGAATGAAGTTGGACCCTTCTCTCACACCATGCAAAAAATGCAAAAATGCAAAAATCAACTACGAAAGTATCAAAAACCTATATGCAAGAGCTATAACTATAAAACTTTTATAAGAAAACATAGGAATAAGCAATGTTCACATATATAAAAAACAAAGCACAAGAAAGAAAAAAATTAGAAAAATTGCCTTCATCAAAATTAAAAACTTTGCACACCAAAGGATGCTATCAAGAGTGTGAAAAGATACATCACTGCATAGGAAAAATATTTGCAAATCATATATCTGATAAAAGCCTAGGATCTGCAATATATAAATAACTCTTACAAGAAAAAATAGTCAACAAATGGCAAAGGACTTGAATATATATTTTTACAAAAAAGGCACACAAAGAAGGCACACAAAGATGTTCGAAATCATTAGCTATTAGGCAAACGCAAGTTAAAACCATAATGGGACATCAGTTCATACTCACTAGAATGGCTGGAATTAAAAAATTGAAAAATATCAACTATAGTCAAGGATGTGAAGAAAATGGAATCTCACATATTGCTGATGGAAAAATAAAATGGTGCAGCCAGTATGGAAAACATTTTGGAGGTTTCTCAATAAATTAAACATAGAATTACCATATGATCCAATAATTCCACACTTAGGTGTAGACCCAAAAGAATTGGGAACAGCTGTGCAAACAAAAATTTCTATAAGAGTGTTCATAGCAGCCTTAGTCACAATAGCCAAATTATGGAAACAACCTAATGTCCATAAATGAAAGAATGAATTCTTTTAAATCTTCACCTGAGGATATGCTTATTGATTGTAGAAAGAGAGGAAGGGACTGGAGGATGAGGAAATCATTCACACACACACACACACACACACACACACACACTCGGAGAGAAAGAGAAACATCAGTCCTGTATGCGCCCAGACCAGGGATTGAACCCGCAACCTAGATATGTGCCCTGCCTGGGAATCAAACCCACAACCTTCTGGTGCATGGGATGTTGCTCCGACCAACTGGAGCCACCTGGCCAGGGCAGGAATGAATTTTTTAAAAGTGGTATAATCCAAATAATAAAGTATTATTCAGCCAAAAGGGAAGAAATTCTGATGCATGCTACAACATGTACAAACCTTGAAAACATTAAGTGAAAGAAGCTGGACACAAAAGGCCACATATCGTAGGAGTCTATGTATACAAGATGTCCACAACAGGCAAATCCACAGAAAGCAAGTTGGTGATTTCAGGGCTGCGGGCAGGGGGAGAGAGGGAGTGAATGCTTAATGGGTGTGGGGTTTTCTCTGGGGGCGACAAAAAGTGTTCTGAACTTGCTGGAGATTGGGGTTGCACAACACTGTGAATGTACTAAATGCAACTGAATTGTAAATGTTAAAAGAATCACTTTCATGTCATGTGAGTTTCACGCCACTTTTTCTTTTTTAGAAAAAGGAATGAAGCACGGAGGCATACTGCAGCTGACCCTTGGACAGCGAGGGGTTAGGCGGTGCCAACTGCCTGTGCAGTGGGACATCCGCATACCATGTAGGTTGGCCCTCCACCTTCAAGGGTCCCCAGCCGTTAGTTGATCCTTGGCAACGTGAGTTTGAACTGCGACGGTCAAATGAACTTCAGACAATTCAACTGAGCAGGGCCAATTGAACCGAACAAGTTAGTTGAAAAAAAAATCCACATTTAAGTGGACCTTCACAGTTAAACCCTCCTATGTTCAAGGGTAAGCTGTACAATGCGGAAGAACCTTGCAAACATTATGCTAAAAAGAAGCCAGATACAAAAGGCCACATACTGTATGATTTTACTTAGATGAAGTCATCTTGAATAGGCAAATACAGAGAGGTGACAAGAGGATCAGCTGTCTCCAGAGAGGGCAGGGGCAGGGGAATGGGAGTGGCTGCTTCCTAGGCACAGGGTTTCCTTTTGGGGTTATGGAAAAGTCTGAAACTAAGTAGTGGTGATGGTTGTATAAAATCGTGCACGCACTTAACTCCATTTAAATTATACACGTCAAAATGGTTAAAATGGTTAAAATTTGAGTTATGTGCATTTTACCATGTTACAAAAATGCTTACCTCACACAAGGGTTAGTAGGAGTGTTCAACAAATCCCTAAAGGAACAATGCTGAGCACAGTCCTGAACACGCAGTGATTAAGGTTAATATCTTTATATCAATGAAGTGAGTTTATAGCTTCAGACGAAAAAAGGCTTTGAGGGACGTGTGGTGGGAAATCAGAGACTGAGGGAAGAGGTCCAGGGGGATGCTGACAACCCACATGAAATGAATTCTGCGGTGGCTCTGGGGTCCGATGCTGACAAGTGCACACTGATCAGGGCTTGGAGATTTGGGCATCCCAAGGGCAGGTGTATCATTTCCACCTGAGAGCGTTGCCCGGTATCTCTGTGAAAACAGAATCACCTGCTGAGCCTACTGTTCTGTGGAAGCCATGAGGCGAGGGAAGTATTTTCCAAACATTTCCTTTACTCAAGAGGGATCCAACAGTGGCATCGTGTTTTAACCATTTGAAAACAGCAACACAGAATTTCTCCTTCAAGATCACTGGGCCCAACTTCCTCATCTTATAACAGAGGGAAGTGAGGCCCAGAGAGATAAAGTCACTTGCGTGCAGTCACCAAGAAGAGCTAGGCCCAAAACCCAGACCTCCTGGGACTCCCAGAGAGGAAGCGCATTAATTGCCAGGATGTGCTCATCGCTGGGCTGTGAGCCAAGCATGCCAGTAGCAATGGCCTGCAGGTTCTGGGTGGTCCCGCCTAGGCTGGGCTGGCACGCCGAGGCAGGTGAGAGAACATGCATCCCAGCAGGCTGGTGCTGGGCCCTGATTGTAAATAGTCCATCCTCTCTGGTTCCACGGATAGCAACCTAATTCACAGACAGCTTCATGAGGAACTCAGGGGAATGAGTGCATTCAATGCACTGTACAGCGATAAAAGGGGGAGGGAGAAGTCCCATGACCCATAGGGAGCAGCAGCTGCCCTGGAAGCAGTTTACTGTGTTCAATATCACAGGACGCATTAGAAGCAGGGCCGAGCAGAGTGTGATGAATGGACTCATTTACAGTCGGAGGAACAATAGGACTCCTTTGACAGGGTGCTTAAATTCTGAATTCCCAGTTCAGTGGAGAGGAGATCAAAATGAATTGAGGGGGGCGTGGCAAAGCAGGCTTGTCTGGGCAGCCTGTTTGACAGCTCAGAGAGCTGCCCTGTTCTCCAAAGGCAGGGGGCACTGAGTGCCCTGGGGTTTTATCAGTCCCCTACCCTCCTCTCTGCCCTGCTCCCTGCTGGAGAAAACAACCCTGAAAGACATAAAAATGGTGCCAGGGAGGGGTCTAAAGGGAGGTGAGGCAGCCTTGAATCCAGACCTGGCTCTGCCACCAAGTTCCTTTTGTGACATTGAGTGAGTCACACTACCCATTCCTACAATGAAGGGACAAGAATGAAGAGCGGCCCAGTGTGTCCTCTCTCTGACGTCTTATCCAAATCAGACTGCAAAACCTGGGATAAGTGTCCCACCCTCCTGACCGCAGTCTTGCTGACAAACGGGCTGGGCGTTTGTGGTCTGGTCCAGCTCTAGTACATGTTGGGGAGTGGGTGACAGGAGCCCTGCAAATAACACAGGGGTCCAAGGCGACTTCTTACTCAGCTGTTTCCCACCCAGACGTTCTCCAAAGGGAGCCCTCTCTGACATAGACAAACTCGTAATACCCAGGAGGATCTGTCACCAGGATTCTTAGATTCATTGAAAAACCAAAGTAATACTCAGGCTTTCTCTGGCCCAGAAGTTCTCTGGGGCTGGGTGGCTGGGGACAAAGGAGCAGCCCCAAATGAAAGGATATTAAACAAAGGAAGACCCATCATAGAAGGAATAATGCAACTTGATGGCCTTCTTGGCTCCCCTCCACTCCAGAGACTGCCGGCTTAAGTGAGCACGGGAGATGGGAGGCTGGTGAAGGATGGGAGTAGAAATCTGAGCACCAGTAGAGTGAGGGTGTTGGGAGCTCAGGATCTGAGCATCCCCTTTTGGGGTTGATGTTGGATAATAAGGCATCTTTATCCTATAGTTGCGTAAGATCATGGGGTAGAAGACATTCTTTCCTTTCCACGAGGCTCTTTCGGCTTCTCTGCAGGGAAGGAGGCAATATATCTTCTAGCCACTTGGCTCTCACTCACCAGGGAGGCTCTCTACTGCCCCACCCCAGCTCCCAAGACTCCCATGCCATTTCCATGTCCCAGAAGTGCCTGTTCCCACTCCATACTCCTCATCCTTAAAGTCAGTATTTTTAGGAAGAACTGGGAAGGGAATGGTACAGCTTTGAGATCAGTCCTTTCCACCTTCAGCGCTAGGTGAGGACGCATGGAGTGGGGCTGTGTGCAGAAGGGGGGAGCCCAAGACATATACGGCTTAGATGTGACTAAGTCTTAAGTCCTTTATGGCCCATGGTCTGGGCCTTCAGAGAAGTAGAGACTTTGCTTGCTAGGACTTGTGGGACCCATAAAATCATCAATATCACTAATCATTCATGTCAACATTTTTTGCTTGTTTTGAGAGATGTTTCTTTGTTTTGTAGAAGAGCCCTGATATGTTATTTTAAGAAAGAAACATTCAGGGCACAAAGGCTACACGGGAGCTGTAAGAAGTCCCATACAGGGTATCACTGGTGAGGAGACAAAGGTCAATGCCTTGGGGTCAGACCTACCAAGCTGTGGGACCTCAAGCAATGCCTCAGTTTCCTCACCCACAAAATGGACAAACATCCATGTTCCTCATAAGACTGTATAAGGACTGGAAAGGATTGTGAAGGGCTGGGGACAGGCCATCACCCTGCCACTGTTGTTAGGGGCACCAGGTAACTGACACTCAGGCACTTCTGTGCTTTCCCCTTTATGCACACAGACAGCTGGGACATGTGCCCTTCTCTCCCACCCACCCCCAGCCACTGAGGTGCTCACATGTGGCGGCACATCTCCTGCAGCTTCTCCCGGGCCTCCGGGCAGGGGTCGCTGAACCGCACGTTGTCAGAGGAAGACATGCCTACTCTTCGCTGAGGGGTTGATGTGGATATCTCTTCAAAAATTTTTGATTTGCCTGTGGTTGGAGATACAGAGGTTAAGGACAGAGTTTTAGAAAATGCTTTCTCCTGGGGAAGAGAGGTTAGGGAAGCAGGAGGGCAGCATCCCGTGGGAGTCAAAATAATTGGGAGAATTACTTATGCTTCCTGGGGACAGGAATCCCTGATTTATAAGCTCACTTATAAAACAGACGTCCCTCTGTGAGTCAACTAAGCGTGTGTCAGGAACAGACTTGTGCGAAGTGATGAATCCAGCTATCTTTCCCCAAGGGTGGCCTGGTTCTAGGTGGGGAAGGCAGAGACATGCCACCGTGGATGCCAGAGAGATTCCCTTCTGATATTTCTGATGGAAGAAAAAAGTTGCAATTCTGTCTCATCTGGCTTCAACACTTCTCTGATGGTGCCTAAACTCAGGTCTTCTGCAAAGGGCAGTGTGGAACCCCTGAGTATTGGACTGCACTTTTTTTTTAACATTATGGTAAAATACACAAAACAAAAATGTACTACTGTAACCATTTTTAAGTGAACAGTTCAGTGGTGTTAAATACAGTCACACTGTTGCCCAACCATCACCACTATCCATCTCTGTAACTCTTTTTATCTCGTAAAATTACAACTGTGTGCCCATTAGACAGTAACTCCCATTCCCCCTCCACCCGCCCCTGGAAACACCGTCCTACCTTCTGTCTCTATAAATTTGACTGTTCTATGCATCTCATATAAGTGGAGTCACACAATGTCCGTCTTTTTGTGACTGCTGTATTTCATGTACCATGAAGTCCTCAAGGTTCACCCATGTTGTAGCACGTGTCAGAATTTCCTTTCTTTTTAAGGCTGAGTAATGTTTCATTGTGTGTAGATTGCATTTTCTGTATCTGTTTATCCATGGATGGACACTTGGGTTGCTTCCACATTTTAGCCATTGTGAATAATGCTGCTCTGAACATGGGTGGACAAATATGACTTTGAGACCCTGCTTTTAATTCTTTTGACATAGTGGAATTGCTGGATCTTA
>VMDR010010177.1:0-31435 GCA_007922815.1 Macrotus californicus | reverse complement strand
GAGAACATTTCTTTTCAAAGCACTACCCAAGCTTTCTGTAAAGGCAAGAAAAAATTTTAATGTGAAGATTTCTCAGATATGGTTGACTGCAAATTTATGTCATGGAGAAATAATGCCTAAAAGTGGATTCCTCAGGAGTGGGAAGCCATTATTTCTGAGAGGCTTTGGTTTTACTCTTTCATCCTGAGCCTGTCTCAAGGGGAAGTAGCTCACCGAGAACTTTCTTCAGGCAACCCTAGAACCTGAGGCAATTCATCAAACACTCACATGAGGATTTATGTACATAATTCTCAGCCAAATAACAATTTCTCCAAAAAAAACCATTCATTTCCCTAAATCATATTCTATCACATTCCCAACTGTATGTGTTCACAAAGGTTTCTGTCTTTTCCTTCCCCTTCCTTTCAAGGATATCATGGTACCATCTGTTCCCCCAAACACGGTGATTGCCATAGTGGTCAATCAGTGTAAACCTGGACCATTTACTTTAGATTTGCTGTACCAACTTTAAAGCTTTACATCAATCTTTATTTGATTGCACAATCCAAGTTTTAACAAGCTGATTCCATTGTGGTACAAATATACAATGGGATATTACTAAGCCATAAAAAAGGAACAAAATCTTACCATTGACAACAGCATGAAGGAACCTAGAGGGTATTTAGGCTGAGTGAGATGAGTCCATCAGAGAAAGACAAATACCATGATTCCACTTATCTGTAGACTCTAAAGAATAAAATAAACAAACAAAAAAATTGAAACAGACTCATAGATAGAGAACAGACTGATGGTTGCCAGAGGGGAGGGCTTGGTAGTTACAGAAGTCACAGAGTTATAAAACACAGCATAGGGAATATAATCAATAATAATAACTGTGTATGGTGCCAGGTGGGTACTGGAAATATTGACAGCATCACTTCGTAAAATGTTTGTCTATGATTAACCACTGTGCTGTACACCTGAAACTAATACAGAATAATACTGAATGTCAGCTGTAATTGAAAAATAAAATAAAATAACGCTGGTCCCAGAATTTTATTCTAGCTCTATTTCAAAATATCTATAATGTATTAATATGCACATTTTATTACTATTGTTTTTCCAAATCCCTACATGCCCTGTTATCTCTTCTTAGAACAGATGTTTCCAGTTTTTTCTGCAAACTGTAAAATGACAGAGGTATGTCATATTTATTGAACTGCTTTTAGCAGAAATCATGTGTAGACTATATTCTTTGTAAGGTTATTTTTGCTTTTTTATTTTAAATATACTGTAATATTTTTAATAATATTTATTTATATTACATATACTTTGGTCTAAATTTGAATTTAAGATTTTCAACACTACTCAAGCCAGGAAAAAAATGGAATTTCCCAGAAAAGTTTAAGAATTTTGTTCCATTAGTATCTTGGGTGATTTCCCATCACTGGCCATTGAGTATGCAGAAAATATAAACCAATTTTCAATGTGTCTTTAAATTCAGTTCAACAAAGGCCTCAGTACCAAAAGAATAAGATATATTTCAAGTTCCAATTGTAATTTATTTTTGATCTTTTAAAAGTTATTATTTAGTGTTTTTAGCTTCTCTGGTGATATTTTAAAATTTCAAAGCCCCAGTTACGTGAAAGTGGCAGGAGAAGGTAAAGGAAGTGCACAGAGATGAAAGATATACAATCCCCTCAGTACCCCCTGGGGGGCCTCACAGCTTCACCCCTTCCTTCAGCAGGTGGAGAAAGACCCAGAGACTTAGGGAGAGGGACACTGACTATTTAAGGTCAACAGTTCTCTTAGTTTAGGCATCTTTACTTTCTTTCTCTTCTGACACTTATATTCTCTTCTATAGAGTATCTTACTAGTCATATGACTGTTGCTGTGTTCAGCCTAAAAAATAATATACTACAACCAAGATAGGAAGGAACTTGATCACAGCATTCTCATTTCTCATTCTCTTTTGTGAACGGGCCTAAAGATGCAATTCAGCAGAACAAAGAGACTGGGGAAAAACCCTCCCTGAAGTTAGAGCAGTATAAAGCTGTGGGCTAAATTAGGCTGAAATGAAAAAAATACGGAGTGACAGAAAACGTTACACATGCCATGAAGATTACCCACCAAGTTAATGGGTGTTATATTCCATTAAACAACATAATTATGTTTTATGATATTTTACAGGGGATAGGTCCAAACAGGAAGACAGATTATTAGGGTGCTGGTATATAGTGAGGGGTAGTTAACAGATAGGTCCTCTCTCAGCACCAAAATCCTGTCTGAATTCCCTGGGGTTCCAGCTGGCTCAGATCTCACATCTTAAACTTAGCAAAAGTGACTTAACTCAGGTTTTTTTTTTTTTAATTTTAAAGATTTTATTTATTTTTAGAGAGGCGAAAGGAGTGAGAAAGAAAGGGAGAGAAACATTAATGTGTGGTTGTCTCTTGAGCGCTCCCTACTGGAGACCTGGCCTGCAACCCAGGCATGTGCCCTGACTGGGTATCAAACCAGTGACCCTTTGCTTCGCAGGCCGGTGTTCAATCCACTGAGCCACACTCAGGTTTTAATAAGGAAGTGAAAATATATAATTTGTTCATAAAGAAAACACATTATTTGTTAAACCATTTGGGGTAAAGCATTGTTCTAGGCACTTCTTACCACAGTTCTGAAAGTTTAGAGGTAGGTGTAAATTATTCCATTTTATGGTTGGAGAAATTGAGTCTTGGAGAAGTTAAATCATTTGTCTTACTGATTCTAAAGCCAAATTCCCAAAGTCATGCCTGTGTCCATACACTCCACATTTAAACACACAGAGCCCTCATGCCCACATTTGTAGCAGAAAGCTTGGGATGATTTTACAATTCCTTCTCACTAGGGAATACCAGGAAAAAGCAGCCTTGCTTCGGTTTAACTAAAATTTATTGCATATCTATTCTATAGTTGATTCTCACAGGGTCATCTTAAAAATGGATGTGAACATGTCTAATTTCATTCTAACATGGAAAATGGAATGAGTGATGCCTGGGATTCACCTTGGACTGACCTTGATCTTCATCCTGATCCCTGAGGCCATCCGTCTTGGCCGTTTCTGTGTTGCAGTGTTCTGTTCCTGCAGGTTGTTAATTAATTGAGTACCTCTGCTGAGCAAGTGATGGTGTGAGTCATGAGAGGTACAGAAATGATTCAACCATAGGCTGGTATGGAGCTTAGCATCTAGAGATCTTACTAGACTTAGGGGACCCACACCAGACTGGTTATTTTCTTCCCAGAGACTTTTATGTCTTTATATGTTCAATTTGCTCAGTTTATTCCATTCTTTCAAGTTGGTTCCATTAACTATTGTCATAGTTTCTTTGATTCCTTTTTTGCTATTCCACAAATCCATAACAGTACTGAAGGCAGGTACTTTCCCTGACTCTACCCCCATTCTGTGAAACACCTGCTACAGCATACCTCCTTCTCCTATGTGGGGAGTATTTTGTAAAGTTCCTTTGCATTTTCCCAGAGAAGGCAACTTTTACCCGAAATAGGCTTTCTCAATTCCCTTAGAAGTCCCAGCTGCTCTCAAATGCCTCCCAGGTCAGTAGTTCACATTAAGAATTATCTTCCCGCAGCTTCTCCAAGACCTTGCTAACTTACGATTTCAGGCCCATTTCTCTCTGAAATTTAGGAGGACTTTGTATCTCGCATCCTTGTCTATTCCAAATATGTATCACTTGGTTAATAAAAAAAGGCAAGTGTGCTTTATATTCACTAAGTAAACAGAGTGTGGGCGAAGAATTGTTTATTGCAGTGTTCTTTTTTTAAAAGGGCTTTCTTCAAAGTGTTCCTTAAAGATGTTACGTTTGTATCTTTTCTCTCATTTGAAATTTTAAGCTCTGACTAGTTGACAATTTGCTATGTGATCTTGGAAAGGTCATTTAACCCTCCTGGCCTCAGCCTGCTCATTTTTACAGTGAGGGTCACATGAGGCATTCTCCAAGTTTTTCTTCACCTGTAACCTTTGGTTATTCTATTATTTGAAATCAAGGAACATTTCTTAGGAAGTTTTCCAAAAGCTCAACCTACCTTGCACTAGTTCACAGACAGCACAGACTAGACACAAACAAATAAGAATTTGTAGGCTTACAAAATCTCAGAGTTCGAAGACTGTCAAGGTTATAAAAACCAACCCCCTCTGGTGATACCTGAATACCTTCTACAACATCTCCACCATGTGGCCAACACCCGTCTATGGGTGAACACCTCTACCAGCCCTCACTACCTCCCAAATCAACCAATTTTTTTTTCCTGTGGGCTTTCATATAAAATTCTTTCTCCAGTTGTTCAAAAATATGTTGCTGACTTTTCCCCCAGTGAGTCTGAATTCTACCACTTATGACTTCATCAAAAAGTATATTCCTTTTTCACATAACAGTCCTTTCAATATTTGGAAATGATGACACAAATATCCTTGTCTCTAGGATAAACAATCCAGTTTTTTTTAAAGCATTCCTGATGTTGTATGGTTCTGAATGTGTTCCTAATTTTGACCACGTTCCTCTTAATTTGACCCAGATTGTCAATACCATTCTTACTGGCCTGTGGGACTTGATCAAATGTCTGAAATAATCTTTGATGACAGAATTTGAAAATTGACTTTTAGAGAGGAAGAAAGCTAATTGGAAAAGAGATTTTTCACTGGAATCTAGGCAAAAAATGACAGGGACCTCTGCAAAGAGGGAAGGAGCTCACTAGTATCCATTAGTTTGTTTTATCAATATGTTGACTGCACTATCACAAGTCACGTAATCACTGAGTCCTTCCCTTGCTAGAGCTTGTGCAAAACTAGCATGTGATGGGCCTGAAATTCCAAAATATTTTCTCTGGCTCAACTATCTAGCAGCACCCCTCAAGTGAAAGGAAGATTTCAAACAGATTGCACAAGAAGCACTCACTTTCCCAAATAAATGAACAGAATAGGCAAACTTATCCCCAAGTTGGTTTTTTAAGAGAAACTACTTTTAAAAATTCTGTAGGGAATAGATGCCTGGATTAGGACCATCATACTGAAATGTCAAAAAAGCAACAAAGGTTTCATGCCCCCTTACAGATATGAGGATGAGCTCTGTGTGTTGGTATGTGGTCATTTTTCTCCTAGAATAGTTTTGTCCTTGTCACAAGGGCCTAAAAGAGGGGTTTGTCTTCAGCCCACTAAAACAGTGTCCACTGGCTGCAAGGAGGTACTAGAAATGTCCACAGCAGGTCCAATTTCTAGATAAACAGTTTGCACAGATCTTCTCAGCGGTCGGCTTAGTCTCAACTGCATTTCTTTTCTTGGAGTGTATTATTTAGAGACTAGCCATCGCTTGGACACCAATCCCACACCACGTATAACAAAGACTACATTCTCCAGGAATGTCTACTACTCTGCAATCGACCTTTAAAAGAACAAGGTAGATTGTCAGAAGATTTCTTGAGTCGAGAAGCAAAAAGAACAGGGTGTATAAGATGACATCCAGAACAGGGTGGAAACATGCTTCTAAACATATCAGATGTAGGATTTGTGACATATGATCGAGCTATATCTGTGAGTAGCTTCAGAAGGTCAGGGGGAATATTAACTGAGCCAGTATATAGAAATACTTAGAATGTTAATTAGTGCAGAATAAATGTTCAATAAATGGTAATGATGATCACAAAAATTATGATGGGATCAGAAATTTCTTTTGTGGAAAAATAAAAATGTCTTTGTTATCTTCTGGAGTGGTGCAGGCTCACTGTTATCTCTTGCATTTTCTAGGTAAGAGTGCCCCACCCTTACCTGAAATTTGGGAACTGACACAGAGACTGATATACCTGAGCCACTTTCCTTTGCACTAAAGAACAAGTAAAAGAATCATGGCTATTCCTTCATTTCAAACCTTCATTGGCTCTTCTTCCATGGAATACAGTCTAAACTCCCAATGAGAGTAAATGCTCACAGCACAATATGCTCCTGCCTATTCCCATTCAACAGCTCCTATTCGCCTATTCGCCTATTCCCTTCAACAGCTCCTGGCTTCTCACTTTTTTGCCCTTAGAATACTGGCCTGGAACACAGAAATATTTTGTGTTCCTTCTTCTTGGAAAGGACATTATATGCCACAAAGAAGAGTTATGTGTCATTTCATTCTCATGTCACTTGGAACTGATTCATTGATGGCTCATGACTTCAATAATTTTGTTGGCTTGATAGAGGATTAAATTATATATTTCACAACATTTATTAAATGCCTTCTACGTGCCAAGTAAGGTGCTGAGATGGAGGGTCAAGACGGCTCCCTGTCTTCAGACAGCTTATGGACAGAGACTAAATAAATTCAGTGTTAAATAGTATGGTCAGGATAGAAAGAAAGTTCAGCCTGGCAGTTCTGTGTTAAACCTGGTTGTGTCAGGGAGATGGGGGGGACTGGGCTTTGCAGAAAGAGCTATTCACCCTGCCACGGGTGAGCATCCCAACAAAGAGAGACAGAAAAGTGTGCTTGGACTTGGTCTATGCCAGGTCTACAGCTTTAAAAGCACCAAGCTGGCCAGGGAGAACATTTGCTCAGTACACTCAGTGATGTGGTCACACTTTATTATGATCACTTAAAATACTTCAAAGAAGGAAAGCGGGAGTGGTAAGCCCTTGCAGGCTGTCTTCAGAGCAAGGTTGCGAGGATGCTAAGAGATCAGCATGAAGGATGGCTGGACTGAGAATGGCTTTGTTGACTGTCAGCGCCTCCAAGTGAGAACAAGACAACAAAGTAAGCTTCTGTCTTGGTTTGCATAGAACTTCTCTGGACCTGACATGGCAATAAATGACAAGCTCCCCATCACATCCCAGAATGCACTTCACTCCGTCTGAGTTCTAGTCTTGGATTTAAATTCTCAAATGCCTCCAGCTGCTAAGGGTGGCATAGATTTGTGAACCAGGATAGGTGTAAAACAAAGGAGCAAGTTGCTTGCCTCGGCAGCCATGGACTCTGCTTAGTTACAATCTCTTTCAAACACCTTGGCACCCAAAGGAAGTTCACAAACAGAAAAGGAACACCTTGTAAAGTCTTCCCATCGGTGACTCGTTGCCACACATTCTTCTCCCTCCCTGTGTTGCCCTTCCTAAACCCATACCCTCCTGTGTCAGTGCCAGGCAGATTCATGTGATCCCGGCCCCTATACAAGGAGATACAGGAACAGGCTTCGGAATAAGGCAGCCTTAGATTCGAAGCCACTTCTGAGCCATATAATGTTATTCAGCTTCTCTGAGCATGGCTCTCTGCATAATAATGCCTACCTTCAAGTGATACCAAGGTTCACATAGCACCTGCACATTGAAAACAGACAATAGATAAATGATAGTTCCCATAACAATGACTTGGATGACTATTATTTCTACTGCTGTCCAGGGAGCAGATAATGGGATTGAGACATTGGGCACTGCTGGGGAGTGTTCTGGAGTCTCTGGTTCAGACAGTATGTTTTATTTCACAATTATCTGACCCACCAACACATTCAAGGTCACAGGCCTCATCAGTTTGCATCATGCCCAGTAACACAAGCTTCTCCCCCCTAACCCCCCACCTGGAATCTGGAATGTCATCTATTCATGTCTGCCCCCCTGGTCTCAGGACTTGCAGTTACTTCTTTGCTTAGAGACACTGACCTTTAAAAACCCTCTAAAAATACATACAGACATGATCATTTTAGCATCCACCCTCACATCAGTACAAAATAATTCAGCTGATACTCAGAATAGCCCAGTTTTGCAAGAAAGTAGAGGTGGGGAAGGCAGAAGGGGAAGACCCTAGTGAGCTGTCAGTGACAAGGAGGAAGATGGGGTCATTGATTGTTAGAAGAAGTTTTCAGTCAAGAAGGGCACAAAGGAAAGAGCAAAGGTAATCCTTCCTGAGAAAACAGGGCAGATCTCTGCCGTGAGTCACTCATCTGGGGTTTCCCCAATTCATAAACACCTAGTGGAGTCTCCAAGCTCTTAAATACAGAGGCTCTGTGGGAATGCAGAGCAGAAGACTTGACAGCCTGGTCTTCCTCTTGTTGTTGTCATTTGCCCACCTGCTGTGAGATCCCAGACTTGGGGTATTCACTCTGAGAGCCCATTTCCTCATTGGAGTGGGTGTGTCTGGGGGAGGGGGGCGGCAGGATGATTTACATCTATGATTCCTTTCTAAGGTGAATATGAACTGAAGAAGAGGAACAGAAAGTGAGACTGAGACAGGTGACAAGGAAGAGCTTCCTTCTGAAGGCCAGGCACTGTGCTTGGGCTGAGGAACACAGGGCTGAATAAAATGGGCTCCCTGTTCTAGAGGGACCTATAGCCCAGATAGGGAGGCAGCTCATGGGCTCTGGCACTGGAGCAGACCATGAACACGGTGTGGTAGATGCTGAGGCAGAGGGAAGCCCAAGTGCTGAGCATTGTATATCTGCCCAGGGCCTTGGGGAACCGAGAGACTCTGGGTGGCCTCTCCCCTGCTCTGTTTCCTTCAGGTCCTCACCAGGACCCAGCTGCACCGGTGCTGGGTGTGAAGACTAGCATAGACCTTTTCTTTCTCCTTACCACTTCCTCCATGTAAATTCACATCCTCTCTTGGCAAACAGGCATTTCTAGTAAGGGAAAATGCCACTTGAGTAGAAGGATCAGGGCATATTCCTAAAGAAAAATCATAGTGAGAATTCAGCAAAATTTTGAAATTTGTAGAAATGTCCACAAGCGTGATTTTTATTTCTTGCCTAATTCTTCATCGTGATTAAAGAAGGCAGTGATGATGAAAATGATGATGGCAATAAGAGCAATGACCATAATGATGGTACCAAGACTAATAACTAAGATTTACTGAGTCCTCATTATGTGTCAAGAGATTTGCATGCATTATGTGAGAGCATAAGTCTGTTCATGTGCCAGTTTTACAGATGAGGAAACTGATACACAAGCTTGGCGAAGATCGCACAACTTTATAACCGGAGAGACTCTGTTCATCAGCAGGCACATCTGACTTCAGAGCCTGCCCTCTGTGTTGCTTCATGGTCTTACACACTCTTGGTTTTTTGTGCCCCACCTTCAAGGGATGTCAGAAAAGGGTAGCCAGAAAGGATGGGCTCTGCTCTCACAAACAGATGTTTGAATGGAGAAATTGGGGGTGGCAGCTATAAAAAAAAAAGGACAAAACAGGTCGAACTGCTCAGGTCAGTAAGGATAAGGGGAGGCATCCATTGAGAAGAGAGCTATGACTAAGTGACCCAGGCAAGGAGAATTTATCTAGCTGCTCCCAGACAGAGCATGTGACAGCTGGTAATAAAAAGAAAGTGACAGAGGTAGCTTATTCCCATGTACTGGCCCACACATCCTCCCAAAAGGGCAAAGAGGAAAAAGAAAAGAGACGCTTTGGGAGGTTTCCTGCTAGTGACTGCAACCTACTGTTTCAGGACTCCACTATCTCGCCAGTGTTTGCTGTTCCCCTCTGGAGGAATCTTCACCCTCAGTAGAATTCAGATGGCTATTTCCAAAAATTAATTAGTTCATCAGTCTCCCTCTGTGGCTGCAAATGATGAAAATTGCAAAGCATCTTTCCCTTCTTGCTGGCTTTACCGGTACAGGTGAGTTTGCACTGTAGACTAGAAGCGGAAGAAGCAGACTCCCTCCTGCCCAGCTCAGGAGAAAAGGCGGACAACTTGGCAACCTCCTTCCCTCAGTCTGGTCCTGTCCCACATCTTCTCTCGCAAACTGCACAGGCAATGTGACATCCATTGCATGATATCTCTTCCAAGTATCTGCTTCATGAGATTCCCGCCAATAAATGAGGTTTATCTAGAACTTGAAGGTGATTGAAACAGAGAGTTCGGGGCTCTTTGGAGGGTTTTTGGGGTTTTCTAAGCTAGAGTGCTATATATAGTTGCTGCTTTCAAGTTCCTATCTACAGGGAAAAATAGCACTCTGCTTTCTCTAAGATGCTTGAGGTCACCAGCTGCGGCCCAGTCACCCAGACATACCTACATCCAGATCAGCATGGGTTGGTATTCGGAGGTCACAGGCACGATTGGTCTCCCGTGGCAGAAAATGGAAACTTTTTGCTTCCCCCACCTGCCTTTGCTCCCCTCTCCCACCCAGAGTTTTCTTCCACTTTTTTATCTGAATTATTATTTTAATGAAGGAGTTGCAGAGTGCTCTCCAATAGTATGCAAAGAGAATTAGCACCTGGCCTTTCACATTGCTCCTATTAGAGTGCTTTTCTGATGTTGAGTACCCATACTTTTACTGGTTTTGAATAAATATGTGCAGAGTGAAGAACACTGGGCTTGGAAAGAAACAAAAGAGCACTCACATTACTTGAGCTTTGTGACCTTGGCCAAGTTACTGTTGTTTCCTCTTTTGTACATGAGGTCATGGGAAGATTTAAAAAGATATATGGATGTGTTAGTGGTAACTTGTTATCAAAGACTTGGAGTTCATTGAATATTATCAAAATTATTCCAAATCTTAGGCACTGGGTGGTAAGTTAAGATTGCTGCAAACACTGCCATTACGTTTTCCATGCATTAAAAAAAAAATCAGAATGTGTGATTTGCATGGGTGGCAAATCAGTTCTTAAAATAGCTGAGTCCTTTATTGAAGAAGTAGCTTTTTAAAAAATCGGTCATTGGTAATGTAAACTTTGACCACTTAGTTAAGGTTTGTTTACCAGGTTTTTCTATGGTAAAGTTACTATTTTTCCATTTTCAAATATAAAGCAATAGTTTGTAAAGAATACATCATCAAAAACGGGATGAATTGACACCATGTAACCCCTAATGAGATGCACAGGCATCCTGCCCAAAATGTTTGAAGTGAATCAAACCATTAGAAAATATGACAGGAGCCCCAAGAGCTGTCTACATAATTAGTGGCTGGGACTCTCCAAGAATGTCAGTGCTTTGAAAGACAGTAAGGCTGAGGAACTATCCCCGAATGAGGAGACCAAGAGACATGGCATCCAGGTGCAACATGTGGTCCTGAATTAGACACCGAACCAGGAAAAATTGTCGTCAAAGATATTCTCAGTGAAATTTGATTGTGATATAAAGATTAATTTATAATATTGTCTCAAGTAAAATTTCGTGATTTTTACAGTTACATCATAGTTATGGAGTTGAATGTCCTTGCTCTGAGGAACTGTACACTGAAGTGTTTACCCATACAGGGACAAGATGTGTGCAGCTTACAATCACTTGTTTAAGGGAAAAATATATGTGCAAAAAAGAGAGTGATAAAACAAATGTGACAGATTTTAGAAACTGTGGAGTCTGGATGAAGGGTATATAGATTTTTTTTTTTTTATCCTCACAAACTTTCTGTGAGTTTGAAGTTATTTCAAAATAAAAAACAATTAAAACAATCAAATTAGAAAACAATACTTCAGGGGTGAAAAAAATTAACTGCAAAATCAAGAGGTGAAAGGAGTTGAGTTTGATTTCCTTGAATTCTGTTGGCTGAGATTGTGACTTTATCACGGGGACAATCCTCATAGAGGGTGTAAAATCATTGCTTCTCCATCACAGATGGTGACTGACATGGGGGAAGAATCCAGAGGCAATTCAAGCAGCACCTTATTTGAACTTGCCCCATAAAATTTTAAACAAAGTTGTCTAAGAATGCCCCATTCAGCATGGAGTCATATATCTAATCAAGATTTATTGAACATCTCTGTTTCAGCCCTGTGCTAGGTTCTGGAACAAAGACTTGAAGAATGTCTTTTGCTTTCATCCAAAGACTTTACAGTTCAGATGGGGAGACAAGCATGTCATAAGTAGTGATATTCCAGAGTGGCAGGGAATGTAGTAGAAATGGATGTAAGATGCTGTTAAGGAGGAAGGAACAAGGGCAGTAAAAAGAGTCTTTATAAGGAAATGACATTGACATCTAAGAAGAATCCTTGCAGACAGAAAAAGATGATGGTCTGAACAATCAGTGTATTTGCATAAGGCAAGTCATTTGGTCACTTGATGTTGATGGAATATAGGGTGTGTGGTGGAGTTAAAGTAAAAAAAAAATACTGGGAAGAGCTTTGTGGAAAGAGCTTTTTTCTTTCATGATGGAAAGTTTGGATGGTTTCAGTATTCTCTTTATGATCCAAGTGCCAGATACCTGAATGTCTCCCTACTCCTACAGGTGATGGTGGTCAATCACCATTTTCCTTTAACATTGAAATAAACATGCTCACGTTGTCAGATACATACACTAAAAAACCAGCAATAATACATCCTTCTTTTAACTTTGCTTGGATTCCTGTTGGGAAGGGTCACAAATTTCCCCTGTTTTTTCTCTTGCTCCAAGTTTCTTTCCTAGACAATTGATCTCCCTAGTGTCTTGTGACTCGTGGCCCTTCTCTTCCTAGCTTGAATCAGCCCAAATGTGGAAACTAGTCTTCCTTCCTTGTTGTGATTCAGGATTCAGGGAGAGAAAATAGTTTTTTTTCTGGTGATACTATGTAGAAGACCATAGGAAATTACTAGTAAATTCTCAGCTTCCCAGAGTTCTACGGTCCTTTACAATTCTTCTCACTGGCTGGAGTGTTCTTGATGAATTTCCTGGTTGCCATATTATCCAGACCCTTACTCATATATTCTTCCTCTCTCCCATATCCTGGACTACTCTCTACCTCTGATTCTTAGTTTTCCACTTAATACACAGAATAATTCATTTTTCACCTAAACTCTCAGCGCTGCCAATGTTTAAAGGTATAAAAAAAAAGTTATTATGGTTTTCTTCTAAACAAAGGTCCATCTATCTAGGGTTTTCAACTTTTGACAGCTGAAGAATTGGTGGAAGCTTCAACGCTACAATTGTTCCTTTCATATGATTCAATATCTGGATGTGTTTCCAAGGACGGGAGCAGTATAAAAATATATCCTATCAACCTGTATTATTTTACCCCATGGAAAATAAATGTGGTTATCATTAATTATTTGTTAAGAGAAGTAATTATTTTTATTTTCACTGCATTTTTCTTTCTGGAGAGAAGTTCTTTTGTGAGGGAAAGTACATGGGACTTGGAGGCAGACAAATTTGTGTTCTTATCCTGACCTACTCTAATGACTTATTTGACCTCATGTAAAATATTTATCTACTCAAGGGCCCAGTTTTGTCATCTTTAAAGTAGGAGCAGAAATATCTAGGAGAGTGACATCATTGAAATGGCTATATATAAATTTATAGTGCTTGTCTTCTCCAACAAACATCAAATTGAAAAACTGTCAATACAGAAAAAAATACCTTCACAAGAGCCAAAAATTCCAGGTGAGGGATTAAAGCAATTAGATGTAGTACAGAAATAAGAAAAGACACATTGACAAGGGTAGAAAAGATATTCACATTCCCCCTCACCTCTTCCCCAAGTCTGAATAGCTAAGCATGGAGAGAGACACCCTCTGTGTGGGGAAAGGAGAGTAAAGTGAATGCCAGACTTCACTGTGAACCCTAGCTCTGGTCTGCCCTGCACCAGGGCTACTCCCACAGCTGTAGGTGGCTTCTGGTAGGTTCCCATGAAGCCAGGACTTCAGCATACTCCAGTGTTAGTCAGTTCACAAGGCCCCAGTTGGTTCCAGCTCCCAATCAATACTCACAGACCAGACAGTCACTCATAAACCAGGATCCCAGGTGGGTTCAGTGACAGGCCAATTACTGGAAACCAAGGCTTTTGACCCATCCCAGCTCCAGGCCAACCTCTGTGGCCCCAGGGAAATCCTATGGACTCAAGCTGTGAGCCCTGCCAACACCAGACTGTTCCCACACACCCAAACTCCAGGCTGGCCTCTGAAGCCCCAGGTTACAGGCTCACCCTGGTACCAGGCTAGCCCCCATGAGAAAAGAGGGCAGAAAGCTTATTTTAAAATAATAGCCGAGAACCTCCCAAATCTGTGGAGAGATTTTAGACATCCAAGTTCATGAAGCTAGTATGTCACCCCCAAATTTCAACTCAAAATGATCTTCTCTAAGGCACATTATAATAAAGCAGTCTACAGTTAGACAAAGAGAAGATTTTAAAAGAAACGAGAGATAAAAATTCTCATATACAGGGGAACCCAGTGTTAACTTCTCAGCAGAAACATTGCAGGCCAGGAAAGAGTGGGATGATATACACAAAATACTAAATTAAAAATAATGCCAACCAAGAATACTTTACTTTACTGGTAAAGTTTTCTTTCAGCAATGAAGGAGAAACATGTTTTCCAAACAAAAATGAAAAAGTTCTTCACCACTCATCCTGCCTTACAAGAAATGCTGAAATAAGTTTTTCAAGTTGAAATAATATTAATTAAAAAAGTGAAAATGTAAAACACATAAAACATACTAGTAAAGGTAAGTATATAGTCAAATTCAGAATATTTTAATACTGTAATATAATTTTGTGTTAATCAGTTATAGGACAAAAGTATTAAAAAGAACTATACCTAAAACAGTCAGTCAATAAGTACACAATATAAAAAGAGGTAAATTGTGACACACAAAAATTATGGAGGGCCGGGAGTAAAAAGATAGAGTTTTTGTATGTGATCAAATTTAAGTTTTTCTCAGCTTAAAATAGACCATTATATCTAGAAAATATTTTATGCAAGCCTCATGGTAACAACAAAGCAAAAACTGACATTAGATAGACAAAATATAAAAAGAAGGGACTCAGAGCATACCAGTATGAAAAATCAGTTTCACAAAGTAAGACAGAAAAAGAGGAAATAAGAACAAGGGAACTACAAAACATCCAGAAAACAATAAGATGGTATTAGAAAGTCTGTACCTGTCAATAACTATATTAAATGTAAATGGATTAACTTCTCCAATCAAAAGGTATGGTGTTGCTAAATGGATTAAAAATGAAGACCCAACTCAAGGCTGCCTAGAAGACACTGATTTCAGATTTGAGGGCACACATAGGCTCTAAGTAAAGGTTATTTTTCCTGTCCTCAGCTTTTTCTTCTGTAAAATGGAGATTATTTTGAAGATCTGATGATATATGTTTAGTGTTTGGCATGTATTAAGCATTAAATAAATGTTAATTACTATTATTATTATTATTGAAATTAGATACTAGACAGGGAACAAAGCAAATTTAGGGGCTCAGCAGGACAGAACTGCATGTTAGCTATTATTGTTAATACTTGTGTAGAGTCTGGATCTTCTAGTCTCAAGGTTGGTGTTAAGCACACTAGGCTGAATTATAACCCCAAATATTAAACATCAGCTTAAGTACATTTCTCAAGCTTTTCTAACAGCAGACTTTAAAAGCAGTAACCAGGCAGTTGTTGATAAGTGATCAAGCCAATATATTTTGAGAAACTCAAGAAGGAAGGCACTTTCATCTTTACTCTATCTGGCTTTCATTTGAAAACTGACACTAATTTCACAGCATTTGAGCGTGAGAAAGATCATTTCAATACCAACTGTTAAAAAAACCTACAAGCGCTTCTCACTCCTGGGCCATTATACTTTCTAAATTAATCATTTCCAGTGTATAAATATCTGCATTGGTGGTTACATTGGCTAATAAGTGTATATTCCCTTACCAGGAGCTTTGCAGCCTTTTGCTCACTTAGTCATTCTGCTCACAAGGATATCACATTTTAAAAGATCTTGGCCTTAATTCTGATTAGACCTCTAGTCAAACAGTTCTTTCATTTCTTGTGGGTATTTCATTAGTCTTGGCAGGTTTTCCACCAATAACAGCTTTAACATTTCAACTAATATGTATTACCATTTACAAAGTGATAGGCTTTGTGTCATGAGTTGAGAAAGCATACGTTAAGAAAAACAACTATAAAGACTTGCCTTAACTACTGGGGGCATAGCCAATTATGATACTTTCGTGCAGTTTAGAAGTTGACAGTGTCCTTGGAAGCTGTTTGGTTCAACTGATGGTGGAAAAGATATCCCCCATCTAGGTACTATTCCAGTTTTTTTAACACACTTAATGAACTTCCAATTTATATATGTTCCTCCATTTTTTCACCTCCCACTTCATTCTGGCTTTTGTTTCCGTAACTTTCTGGCAGTTACTGCCCAAAGTCCCTCAGTGTTATCCACATCTCCAGTTCCATGCAATCTTTGCACTCAGCACTTTCACTTGACTTTGAGCAATGTTGACCACTAGGCTCTTAAGACAGTCCTCATTCAATCTACCTGTTGCAGTATTCTCCTGTTTTTATCTGTACCTTTGGTCACTTTTTTTCACAGTCTTTCCAATGATTGTTCCTGAACTAAATAAACATCAAAAACTCAGAGTTCCCCATTTCCACCTGTTGTCCCAGTCTAGGTCTTCTCCCTTTGTCATATTTTCATTGCTCGTGGCTTAATTAGCACATCAAAGACTATGACTTTCAGGTTGATAGTTCCAAGGTAAATATTTTTTCCAGGCTCTAGATTTCTACCTCATTAGCCAATCTCTGATTTAACAATTCTACCTTGGATGTTTCCTAGGTAAAGCAACCCCATATATCTCAAACTGAACTTATATTTTTTTCCCAGAAAATGTACCTGTTTCTTTTGGTTTCTATCTCAGTAAGGGGCACCTCCAACTTATGGCTGCTACCTCAGTCATCTCCCTCATCTCAGATAATTAATAATATTCCAGTCTAAGGGAGATCACTTCTAAATAATTGTTGAAGGCAAGCACTTATTTATGTCTTCATGGCATATTATTAATTCAAGCTATAAAATGTTTCCCATGGAAGCTTTCTAGAATTTTCTAACAGGTCTTTACCCTGCTCTCGCCCCTCTTCTTCCTAGTCTTCCAACAAGAGTGATTTTTTTAAATGCCTTTCTGACCCTGTAACTCCCCTTATTAAAACCCTTCAAAGACTTCTTGTTATTCCTAGGATATAGACTAGCTTTAATATGACTTGGCAGTATTTATATATCCTGGTTGGTTCTTCTCTAAATTCACAGCCTTGTCTCATGTCACCTATGTCCTCATGCACTTCCTCTCAATCATTTGGATCCTCACTCACCCACAGTACATGAGACTCCTCTCCACCTGATTATTTCACCAGTCATGCCTCCTTTCCAGGTAACTGTTACACAACTGTCAAGTCTTGGCCTAAATATATTTCTTTCCTGAGACTTCTCCTAATACTCAGAGGATGTTGGGTGTCTCATTTATATACTCTCATTTCACAATATACTTATTGCCATTATAAATATATGGGAATCTGTATGATATGTTTTATTCTATTTTTCTGATTGACTATAAGAACTATGAAAGTGGTGGTGGTGGGGCTATCTGTATTAGAACTTTTTCTATCTTCATCCCTAGCACCATCTAAAGTTATTTGTTGAATGAATGAATGAGTTAGCCACATGGCTTCTGCTTAAGTGTTTTAAGCATTTAATAGAAAACTGCATTTCCCCCAATTATTTCATCTCTGTTGCTCACTAATGTGGGGATGAACAATGCCTAACTGATAGTTTTGTTGTAAAGAGTAAATATATTTCACATCCATTAATATGTGAAATTCTCCAGGAGCAGGTATTCAGAGCATATCGGGCAAATGAATGGAATATGCAAGTGGACATGGGGAAAACTTGGGGCTGGCACTTTTGAATCCCCCACATGCCATTTTCTAAAAAGAAAAACATGGTTATAAGGTGAGCAACCTTCACATCGAGACTGGAAAAAGAGATGGGGAGAGAACTTATGGATTGATTTCAACATGTTCTTATTTGACGAGTAGCACGTTTACTAGTGGTGTGCTCTAGGGAGAAGCACACCTGCTTTTTGAACCCTCTCTTTTGAGTAGACTCACAGAACTGTTTTCTGACATCCAGAAACAGAACGAATATTGGGTTTGTGAGGTAGCTACCCAGGTGCTCAGCACTTTTGTTGATTGTCACAGCACTTACCTAGAGAGCCAACAATACAACTTCAACACCACCTTTATTTAATTAATTCACCCAAAATGATTTCCTTTGTAGGGACTGTGGTGAGCACTCATGAAAGAATGCTAAATCGGGCAAACCTCAGCACATCTGGTACTCTTCCTCACTCCCCCGCAGAAGGGAGGGCCAGGTGCCTTTCTAGGAAATAGAGTTTTCTGAATCGTTCTATTCTTGTGTATTACTCAATGGTGGCAATAGCCAAAGTGATTCGAAGAAGGCAGGTAATAAATAGCCACCCACCTACCTACCTAAAACATATTCTGGCAAGAATTCTCTGTTCCTTCTCCCAATTCTTTCTTCTTTCCCCTCCCTCTCTCTTTAAAATATATTGGTTTCATACATAGATGCAATAACAAACATCATCCTCACCACTCTCCGCCCTCACTCTGAGTCACTAAGCAGATTATTCCATTTCGATTTTATTGTGAAGAAAAGTAAGAGTTGAGAAAAGGCAGTGCAGGGGTAGACTTGTGAGATGAAGCGTTCAAGTCAGATGGACCTCTTTTGAATCATGCTGTGTCCTGCACGCAGTGTGATCTTGGAAAAGCTGCTTGAGCTCCTCAGAACTCAGTTCCTCCTTTCTGCAATGGGTATACATGGTAATACTCTTACTGTTGTGAGTCGTTTCCCATCTGATCATATAAACCACTTAATATAGAATATGACACATAACTTCTCCAAGGAGGACTTACAAAGGGCCCAGAGACATATGAAATGATGCTCAGCATTACTAGCCATCAGAGAGATGCAAATTAAAACCACAATGAGATACCACTTCACACTGGTCAGAATGGCCATCATAAACAAATCAACAGAACAAATGTTGGAGAGGATGTGGAGAAAAGGGAACCCTAGTGCACTGTTGGTGGGAATGCAGACTGGTGCAGCCACTGAGGAAAACAGTATGGAATTTCCTCAGAAAACTAAAAATGGAACTGCCTTTTGACCCAGCAATTCCATTGCTGGGATTATATCCTAAAAGCCCCAAAACACTAATCCAAAAGAACTTATGCACCTCAGTGTTCATAGCAGCACAATTTACAATAGCCAAGTGCTGGAAGCAATCCAAGTGCCCATCAGTAAATGAGTGGATCAAAATACTGTGGTCCATTTACACAATGGAATTCTATGCAGCAGAGAAAGAAGGAGCTCCTGTTCTTTGCAACAACATGGATGGAACAGGAGAGCATTATGCTAAGTGAAATAATCCAGGCGGTGAGGGACAAATACCACATGATCTCACCTTTAACTGGAACCTAGTCAAAAAAACAAGCAAGTAAAATGCAACCAGAGACATGGAAATAAAGAACAATCTGACAGTTACCAGAGAGGAGGGGGAGAGGGATGATAGGGAAAGAGCCGTCAAGGAATATGTATGAAGGACACATGGACAAAGCCAAAGAGGGTAGGTAAGAGGGTGGGAGGTAGGGAAGGGTGGGGTGAGGTGATGAGGTCAACTTGAAGAACAATAAAAAATAAATAAAATAATTAAAAAAGAATCTGACACATAATGTGCTTACAAATATTATGTATTTACCTTCTAAAGATTTTGATTTTGATAGTCTGACAGTAGTGAACAAAGGGGTTCAAATTCTTTAAACAATAACTTATTATTCTAGGATTCTCTTTCTTCAGCTTTCCCTCACTTGCCATAGTCAGAGAACCTTGGAGATAAATTAATGAAACAAATTCTACCACTTATAGGCATTGTTGAAAGAATGTAAGGAAAGCCTGGATTACAGAGGGTATCCAGGACTATACAGAATTCATTTCATCAATTTATTGCTATTTCTGATGTTTGATGACTGATTTTAGTTACATTTGTGCAGAAAACATTATTAAACATTTACCACATTTAAGGTCCTGTTTGGAGGTGTGTCCCTTCAAAATTCATATGTCGAAGTCCTAACCCAGGCACCTTTGAATGTGACATTATTTGGAAACAGGGTCACTGCACATTAATTAGTTAAATTGAGGTCATTAGGGAAGCCTCTAATCCAATATGACTGATATCCTTATCAGAAGGGACCACTGAAGCACAGAGACACACATACTGGAAGAATACCATGAGAGGATGACTGCAGAGGTCAGGGTGAAGCTTCTACATGGCAAGGAGTGCCCAAGATCGCCAGCACTCCACCAGAAGCTAACATATGTGTGGACACCTCTCGCACAGGGTTCCCTCAGTGGAAACTGGCCCTGCCAACACCTTGATCTTGGACTTCAAGCCCCCAGAGTTTATTGAAACAATACATTTTTATGTTTTAAGCTGCTCATCTTGTAAAACTTTGTGACAGCAGCCCCAGCAAATAACACAGGCCAAACACATAACACGTCAAAAGTGTTGCATGCAAGGCAAAGATGCTGAAGTATTTTTTCTGCTTCAAGAGGAGTTAAGCCTACTTCCCCCCTGGGGTGGGGGGCAGCACTTATTTTGGGGGGATGGCTAGTGGCAGATTTTCATTCCCTGTCATGCTCCCTAGCTTCCACAATATACTTTTTTAATCTTTAATGCAGCACTGACTTGTAATATGTGTATCTCTCCTTTAGTATAGGAGACATATTAATGAATTTATCCCTACACAATACATGGAGCAAGAAAAGATGAAGGAAGAAAAGACAAGCAGAATAAAACAGTAGAAGAGAAAGGGGCCTCTTCCTTAACATCCAAAACAAGAGTGCCCTGACCTCCTTCCAGGAGTCTCCGGGGTGGAATGTCACTCCCAATTTCCCATCTCTTAATTCCTCTTGGTTCAAGAAAATTGCTTCTAATTTGAACTAAAATTTATGTTCCTGCAACTACTAGAACTCTAGTCTTATATCTTCTCCCTAGGATAAGACCCAATAATGTGTGGTCCCCTTTCTCCTCCTTTTTCCTTCTAGTCCTTTAGGTCATTGGAAGACTGATAACAAGTGACCCAGAGACTACTTTCTGGAGATTAAACCAAGCTCCAGACTGTGGTGACTTCCAGATCCATTCATATTCACTGAGGGTCCACTGCATGCAAGGCTCTGTCATACACACTCATGTCATCTTCACAACACAACTATAACACAGGTGCTCTTTCCATTGGCAAGTAAGGAACCTATAGAGTAAGCCAGCTGAGGAGAAGTGATTTTTCTGAGGTCACACAGTTGAGAGGTGACAAATGTGGGGTTCATACACTGGTTTATTTGACACTAACCCAGGCTCTAGTTCCACAAAACCAGGAGTAAAATTTTTTCAAAGTTGAGTCTGATTTACTCTCTGTCTCTGACCTGCACTCTTGCATTATGAAGGGGACTGAGGTTCATGACTGCATTAATAACAACTGGGGCCTTAGCCTACCCAAACAAGGCCTGTTCAACAAGAGCAGGCACCAGCTGGCATGTGGTGTTGGATGCCAATAGATCTGATAGTGCCAGGCAAAACAGCCTTGACTGGCAGCTGTTCCTTTGTCCAGCTGTCCAACAGATGGGAGATGAGCAGCAAAGTGGCCTAACTGGCACCAAATATATCTGTTTTTTTTAATGCTATTTGAATGTCAGGGCAGTGAAACTGGTAAGTGATGTTGTCTCTAAAACAGGGACAGGCCTACACAAGTATCCAAAATTCCCCCCGTGTTGTGCAGTAGGAAAAAGACTGGTTTCAGGGTGAGGTGTCTGGGTTTCACCCTAGACCTGTCATTCGCATGCTGTGTAAACTGGAGCTGCTCACTTGGATTCTAAGGGCTCAGTTTCCTTACTTATGAAAACCTTTGACACTGTTGTTTGATGATCAAATTGGAGGATGTGTTTGAAAGTTATTAAAAATGCAAAAAGTACAAGAAAGCATAAACACAGGAGAAGCTTAGGTACTTTACGGATAAGAATAATTATCTGGGAAATGGAAGGAAAAACAGCATTTGGGTAAAATTATAAAAGAAGATCCCCCACACACACAATTTAACAGAGCAGGTCAGAGGGTCCATTGTCCTCTGTAAGGTCTGTAAACAACTCATCTACATTAAACAGAAGAGCACTGAGCTTCTATGAAGTTGACTTGTCATTTGTTTTACTCATATTTGAAGAAACTACAAAACATTTTTTTCATTTAGACTGTGGTTTGTTTTTCTCATTTTGAACCCTGACTAAACTGTCAGGTTAGAGTCCTTCTTTATAAACTTTATTGGGGTGGTTGTGGGGCCATTATTAAGGAATAGATATGATGCAAATATATTGCAATTCAGCAACTGTTTTTCATGGAACTGTGGATTATTTCTGAATGATTCTGGGGAATCATCTTGACTCACTATTATTGGAAACTGTGATAACAATTAGGTATCTATGTTATAGTATAAGAAGTTAGAGTTTGAAGGTGCCCACAAAATTATATAAACCAAAACTCTCATTAAAAAGAGAAGAAACTAATAGAGAGACGGGATGGAAAAAGAGAACAGATATTAATGAAGCATTGTAGACTTTTCTTGCTTCCTGCAACTAAATGTGATTTCTTCATCTTTTAATTTCCCATTGGAATGGTCCAGTTCCTTGTTATAGTTGTGTGTATGTCCATCTGTATTTGGGCACAGGAGAAAATCTTTATATTCAAAGACTGAATTTGGTGCTATTCAGATTGGGACTAGGAGCTTCTTGTCAAGCCATTCAAGTCACCATAGGCTAGTCTACCATGGATCAATGTGAGACATAGAGCAGTTGACTGTTTCACAGGACAAGATTCTCTCTTGTGATACTTATTCTCATGTGTGTGTCAGTCACTTCCTTTAGTTTGAAAGCTCCTTGGAGGTAGCCACAGTTTTTGCTCTGCATTGCCATATTTAATTCTCACATCAGTTCTATGAATATAACAATGTTGACAGATCTATTAATGAACATTTAACTAGAAGTATCACTTTTTTTTTTTTACAAAAAGTCAAGGATATGGAAACAAATTCTCTCACTTTGGAGGCACACAATTTTGGGGGTATTATTTGGAGAGGTAACTTAGAATTTATCCTCTTAATTTGGGAAGAGTCGTTACCATCTAAAGTTTACACATTGCACAGATTTGGGAAATAATGGACAAAGAAATGATCACAATAGAGGATATTTAACAGCTAAATATGTTGTCAAAGTGGAAAATTTCTATAGTTAAAGACTGAATTTTGTGTAATGTAAAATGAGACAAGAATTTCCTTGCTTTGTATTGACTGATTTAGTCTGTTTGGCATTAGCTGGTCTGAAATTAACCATTATGATGAATATATTGTCAAGTTTGTCAAAGGATAATGAAACAAGATCAAAGAAAGTGGGAGAGGGAAGGGGCAAGGGAAAAGTTGAGAGAGAGGAAGAGAGAACAGTGTCAACGTTTAGTGCATAATTTGCAAAGATGGCCTCAATAAATTTTTACATCCTGATGCTTCCCATTGCAATGTGACTGCTATTTCTTCTCTCAAGTTGTGGTGTTAGCTGTGTCTCCCCTGGAATCTGGACTGGCCCTATAACTTGCTTTTGCCAGTTGAGTGCATCAGGAGTGGCATAAAACCTCAGTTTCAAGAGGTTCACATTTTTATTCTTGTTCTTCTGGAATGCTTTCACCATCATGTAGAGAAAATGGGTCTAGCAGTTTGGAAGAAAATATGCTATTTTGAATGGAAACAAATCACCCCAGCCCCTGGACCAATTCGTCAACAAACAATATCACTTGCCAGAAATGTCAGTGAGGCAAGCTTGGACCACTCAGCTGTCGTTGGGCTATCAAGCACATGAATGACCTCAGGTGTGACCAGCAGAAAAAGCATCCAGCGGAGACAAACCCAAGCTGTTGGATCAAAGAATCAAGCAGATATTCAAGAAACAGTAGCTATTTTTATGTGCAGGACCAACATTGCTGACTTTCAAGACATAGAGCTCAGCAAATTTTTCATACATTCTAAATGTATTTGAGCCACTGATATGCCGGCATTAATTCTTTACCAATTCAAGACAATTTTAATAATAAAATGTTTATGTTAGACTGTATTCTTTAAGTATCAGTTTTCATAAAAATACTGCCTAGGATTCATAACACACATCAATTCATTCACAAGGCACATCTTCAATCGTGCCCAACAGATGTCTCTATTTATGTGTTCTGATTGGTTGCTGACCTCAAATTATGATGTCTTCCCTGAAAGGAAATCATGCATGAGAAGAAATCACCAAGTCAAAGAGGACACACTTCTCTTTTTCCAGGAATTATCCCTACTGCTTGTTTTCACATACCTCTTCTCTACTCCTGAGTTCACAGACTTCCTGCCAAGGAGTCTGGGTATGACTCTGGCAATGGTCAATGTGTTTAGAGTCCTGGTATTCTACTGTCATACTCCCACACATGGCACTTTTCTAGGTCTGTCTGCTCTAATTACTCTGCTCACATCTGATGAAATATCATCCCTTTCCCTCTTACTCATGGCAGGGAGGACAGTGCTGGTCTACCAAGATGGATGAGTTTCTCCTACAAAAGCTTCATGATGCTTCTTGGTGTGAGGACAAGAGTGGAGTCCAGAGACAGGAATCCACTTTCTTTTAATGCATGTACTGTTTAGGTTTGAGGGAAGCAGGCAGAGCTTCTCTACCTTCTCTCTTAGGGTTACCACTGAATTTTAAAAACTGTAACCTAACCAAGCCAATATGAGTTTGAGGGAGCATTAAACTCTGGGAAGGGAAGGATGCGATCTGTCAGTGAAACTGGTGGGATGAAACATATGAAGCTTTTGTGGCTTTATGACTTGATCATTAAGGAGTGGTTTTAACATCAAAAGGTGGCTTTTAACTCATATTTGGCAAAATGCCTGTACCACAAGAGTTAGTGGCAATTGAAAAGCTCAAAGACCACTGTAAATATTTCCCAATGCAATAACTTCCAGGAAAGGAAAAAGACACTTTATAACCAAGGGTATTTAATTTATTTAACAAATATTTGAGAAGCCCTTACCTTATGGTAAATATTAGAGTCACATATATAAATATCACAGTATAGTTTCTTCTTCAAGGAATATATAAGCTAGTGGAGGCATAGACACGTAAACCAGCAACTGAAAAATAGATTAGAAAGGACAATTTATTCAATTATTGTTCTTCTTATAGTTCTAATAACAAATAAACATAGAGAAAAATAATGGAAGGGCAGGGGAAGGATTACTTAACTCTATTGGGGATAATCTTTAAATAAGAGGGGACATAGTATTTATAGGAGAATTATATTTTGGCAAAGGATAATTTCAGGTACATGGCAAATAATAAATGTTATCTCTTATTATCATTATCATTATTATTATTATGGGAAGTGGATCTATGATTAAGTTTTGAAGGGTGAATTAAGACCAAGGAGGGAAAAGGAGGGAATTCCAGTCAAGAAAATTCCAGCAAGAATTACATTCCATTATTCCATCATAAAATAAGAAATAATTCAATATTTCTGGGAGATAAAATGTGAGTGAGATAATCCTGGATAAAGGAACATCTTAAAGGATCTTGAATGTCAGTCTAAGGAATTAATATCATACTCTATTGAGTACCGGAAGTCAATAATGGGTTTTGATTACTTTAGGGGCATGATCAGCTTGCATTTTAGCATTGTTACTTGGGTAAAGAGAACAAAGTGTGGAAGAGAGGCAAGAAGCAGAGAAAGTGTAGAGATGTCTAGTAAAGTGAAAATAACCAAGAACCTAACAATTTAATTTTAGGTTTATACTCTAGGGAAAACTATACATAGTACAGCATTTGTTTATTTGTTGCAAAATTTTTTTTTAACTTTTTAAAAATTTCATTGACTTTAGAGAGAGAGGATGGGAGAGAGAGAAACATCAATTTGTTGTTCCACTTAGTTATGCATTCATTTGGTTGATTCTTTTTTAAAAAATTTATTTGTTTATTTTTAGAGAGAAGGGAAAGGAGGGAGAAAGAGAGGGAGAGAAACATCAATGTGTGGTTGCCTCTAGCGCGCCCTCTACTGGGGACCTGGACTGCAACCCAGGTGTGTGCTCTGACTGGGAATGGAACTGGTGGCTCTTTGGTTCATAGGCCAGTGTTCAGTTCACTGAGCCACACCAGCCAGGGCTCATTGGTTGATTCTTGTATGTGCCCCTGAACCTGCAACCTTGGTGAATTAGGATGATGCTCTAACCAAATCAGCTACCTGGTCAGGGCTGCAACATTGTTTGTAACAGCAAAAACTTCAGGCCCAATCTAAATATCTATCAGTAGAAGGTACATGAATGGTATAGTCTAGCAAAATAATTACTAGAACATTATGTATTAAAATAAATCAGTTAAATCTACTTTTATTAACAAGAGTTAACTACATGAGTTAAACACAAGTTGTACAATCTGATGCCTTTACAAACACTTAAGAAATAATATGTTTATGGACACATATACACAAATGTATAGACAAAGACTTGAAGGAAAGTCACCAAATTCCTTATAGTTATGTCATGGGAAGGAACAAGAGGCATGAGATGGGAGAGGAAAATAAAGATGATTTCAAATTTATCTTGTATGTTCTGTTTTATGATAAGTAAGATGTTAAAACAAACATGACAATATACTAGCACTTATGATCTTTGGTACATGAGGGCATAAATTTTATTTTTAATAGTTTTTATGCTTGTAACCTTTTTAAAAATAAAATATGTGTTTGATTTTGTTTTGTGCCTCTGTGTGTATGCACACACAAGGTCCCAGGAGTCAAACTGTTATTGAGAGAGCCTAAGCATATTGAGGCTCACCCTCTATTAGCTCCCAAAGGCAGGAAATGGCTGAGAGTAAGAACAGTAACTTCAAGTTGGGCCCAAGAACAATGTGGGGGGAGAGGTGCACACACTAGCTGCCAAGTCTTTGAAATAACACTTGAGGTTCCTCATTGTGTTCAAATAGGAAATCAATGAAGACCAAGTACCGCTATTAGTTCAGGAGATGGAGGAGAGTTTCCAAGGGAAGTTAATGACTGGGAGGTGGCATGGGGTGAGTACAAGAACCCAAAGATCTGGAGCAGGAGTGAGTCAGGCCTGTGGTTTCGGGGAAATGGGACAGTACCTTTGTCACTTTGGGCAAACAATTTTGCTTCACCTCCTACCTTCTCTCACAAATGGCCTTGACACTCTGTTTTTGAGAGAGGGATGGAAAATGAGAACTTCATAGTCATTTTTTGTTGTTGTTATTAAAAACACAGTGAAAGACCCTAAGAAGTGAAAAACCATGGTAAACAAGATTGGTTTCCAAATCCAATACTCATGTAGGTATTTGAATTTTCAATTCAAGTCAGCAAACAGCAAACATATTTTTTCCTTTGCCAAGTATGTTTTAAATGTTATGCTTGTTATTCAGAAGATGCAAAATAAAAGGAAATATGATTTTTGCATTCAAGGGAGCTTATAGTCTAACTATTATACAGGAAGTATACACATAGAGGTATATGATTAGTGTAAACCATGCCATAAGACTCCAAAGAGAAAGTCACACAAGCATTACAAAATAAGCTAAAAGAACATGCATAGGATTTGTATTTTTGCTAGCACTTAGAAAGGTGGCAACATTTCAACAAGAGGAGATAAGAGAAAGTATATTTGGATAGAGGGAACAGCATTGAGAAAACCCAAAGGGAAGGGAAGAGAACCATTGGAAGTATACAAATAGTTCAATTCAGCTACATAGTAAGGTCTCAAGTGGAAAGTTAGGGTGGGCAGTAATGGAAAATATGAAAGTTAAGTGTAACCCATATTGTGTCGGGCACTAAATGTCAATGTCAGGAATATGGGCTGTACACAACAGGCAATGGGAAGTGGTTTAGAAAAGACTGTTTGAATGTGGTATGTTTGGAGCCACTCCTGTGGCACCCTGAACCCTCTAGAAGCCCCATAAGCAGCATCCTTTCATATGCTATTAGAAATCCCTACTATGAGAACAAGACCAAGGTAGCCTGCTGAATGGTGAGGGACATAGGCTCAGTTACTCCTATTGCTCTGGGTGAAAGACTGCAAACTGACAGACATATGGGTGAGGCCATCCTACATCACAAGGCAACCCATTAGCCAACTGGAAACATTTGATAAAGTTTAACAGAGGATTATTAAGGTCAATCCATGCAATAAGAACAATCCCACTAAACCCACAGAATCATGAGATAAGTAAATGTTTGTTGTTTCTAGCCACTAAGTTTTGGTGTGTTTAGTTACATAGCAATGTGAATCTGCCTGGGCATACTAAACCCTTATTCACTCAGAAGGTAATTAAATTTAGAGCATGTTTTAGCATTTAAAGTCACAAATTATGTTTAATAATGACTGTTGGTGTTCTCACATATGAGGGAGCTACATCAATGATAGACACAGTCCTTGGCTATCAAGTATTATTTTTGTATTCTAATGCTGCTTTGTTAAAGTTATTGGAAATGGAACCTACACTATTTTATTCTCTTCCTTTCTAATGATTTAATTCTTGGCTATGGCCCACAAGCAAGTCATGCCCTCCAAGTAATAGTGACAGGATGGATGAGGCCAAGATTGCAATTATTCTTCCATTCTGGTCCTCACATTTTATATTGATAAAATTTTTAAAATGCCTTCCCCCTTGATTATTTACAAGACTACAAAAATTCATTACCAAAGCTGAAATTTGATGGTAAGACAAAAACTTACTAAGGTCTATGTTATCCTCAGTTAACCCAGAGAGGTTGTTCCTACATGTGTGGTATACCTCTCTGGTACTATTTCCTCCCCTATAAAATGGAAAAGATAATAGTGCTTAACTCATAAATATGTGCAAGAGTTAAATGAGATAATACAGGGAAGGAGCTTACAACAGAGCCTGATGTACAAGAAGCCCTCAGTCAATGTTGTTACAATTCTTAGTGTAGCCTAGCATGTTGAAATTAATATTGTTTGGGGGTCAGATGTCATTATAACCACCACCCAGGGACATCTACATATTTTCATCAACAAAATGAACATACCAATGCAAAAATTTATTCAAGCTCTAAACATTTATAACCGTTTGCTTTTATTTTACTTAGGTGCCTCCAACTTTTTCAAAAGAACATAACACAGAACTTAAAAAAGACGTTAAACAACATTAATCTAATAGATGGGAAGACAGTTTAGTGGGGACATAGTCATCTACGCTTTAAAGATGTTTTTGTAAATGTATGAACTCATTAATGTTTTCTCAGGATTAAAAAATATAAAAACTTGAAACCAGCCTAGACTTTGCATTTCTCATTATGAGAAAAAAATTTTCCTGCAGTTGAACTACATGACATTTAATGACACATGGTGAAAATTTTAGGGTTAGACTCATGCTCCTCGGAGTGACTCATAATGTTTTTTCTAGAAGAAAAACTGTCCTATAAACCAAGATAGGCCTTCTCAGAAAATCAGAGAACGGAGGTCTGATGTTGCTTTGCATCTGTGGAAGCCGATCAAGAAGAATGCTTTGCAAGCTATAGTCCCTTTGGGATCTCTGTACACTCACTTTACCTTAATATTGTTGTACCTTAATATTAATATGCCCTAAACAATGGGTACCTACCACATAAAGAAGCGTTCAGGAAGATTTTTGCCAACCACCCAAGTATACACATATAGAATCAAAACTATTTAGCCTATTATAATATTTACTTCTGATCTTTATTGTTTTTTCAACCAAAATGTGCCAGATACAGTTGAAATCTCACTCACATTCAACCTGTTTTCATCATCCATCTACTCAGCCCAGGAGCAGTTATAATCCTGAAGTCAGTGTTTTTCCATCCTCGTGAGGTAGAATACTTTTATTTCATCAGTGAAAATTAAAAGGAAATAATTCCATTTTAAATATTTGCATAGGTTGACTTTTAGTGGAGAAATCAAAGTTTAAATGAAAGTTTATGTTCTTGAGACCTATTTATATTGATGCATATGTTAGGTTGAACCATATAAGATTGCTAACAATCAAATAATTTTGACCTGTAAAAACAGCCATTTTCTGTGAGTAAACGTAGCACATCAATTTCACATAGTTTAGTTGCTGTATTATACTTCGCAACTTTTAAAATGCACCTGTCCATTGTTACACATTCAATTCAATTCTACTTTTATATGATTATAAACTGTACTAGAATTAATTTGAACAAGTCCATGTCAGGAACTGTAAAAAGTCTGGAATTTTACCCTATTTGTAAGATAACAAGTTGATCCACCATAGTTTTCATGAATTCTGGCAGAAGATGTAGCAGAAGCAAAGAACTTTATTACTCACAGTACAGCAAGCAGCATGAGAATTAGTGTATTGTAGTGCAGTGTCTTTTGCCTTTCAATTTTCATGAGAACAAACTACAGGGCCCAGATGAAAACTATGCACAGTGATTTGCATCATAGTTGAGGAATCCTGAGCAAAGGGAATCTGATTTTTTTATAATGCACTATAAGCAAACATGCCTGATTTTTGTTCCAAAGGGAGACATTACTTTCATTGTAATGGACAGAAAGCAAGCCTGCCCTCTGCAGACACTATCTCTTTCTTTCAAGTCTGTTCACTTTACAAACATCTTTGAAAAGATACATGTATAAAGGACCCATGGACAAAGCCAAAGAGAGTAGGTAAGAGGGTGGGAGGTGGGGATGTGTGGGGCAGGGGGATGTGGCGGGGTGAAAATAGAGACAGCAATACTTGAACAACAGTAAAAAAAAGAAACATTCGTTGTAATGTAAGAAGACTATTGTATACCTTATTATTTAAACAATTGATGTTGTTTATATCATCACTAAATTGACATAAAAGAAAAAAAGATAATTTAGTACAGAAGGACAGTTAGTGCCTTTGCTTTTTTCTAAATATATTTTACTGATTATGCTATTACATTGTCCCATTCCCCGCCCCCCTTTATTCCCCTCCACCATGAACACTCCTTCCCACCTGCATTCAGCCCCCCTTAGTTCATGTCCATGGGTCATACATGTAAGTTCTTTGGCTTCTCCATTTCCTATACTATTCTTAACCTCCCTCCATTTTCTACCTACCATTTATGCTACTTATTCCCTGTAGCTTTTCCCCCCCTCTCCCCCTCCCATGCCTCCGCTGATAACCCTCCATGTGGTCTCCATTTCTGTGATTCTGTTCCTGTTCTAGTTGTTTGCTTAGTTTTTCTTGTTTTTGTTTTGTTTTTAGGTTTGGTTGTTAATGGTTGTGAATTTGTTGCATTTTATTGTTCACATTTTTTGTCTTCTTTTCCTTAGATAAGTCCCTTTAACATTTCATATAATAAGGACTTAGTCCTGATGAACTCCTTTAACTTGACCTTATCTGGGGAGCACTTTATCTGCCCTTCCATTCTAAATCAAAGCTTTGCTGGATGGAGTCATCTTGGATGTAGGCCCTCGCCTTTCATGACTTCAAATACTTCTTTCCAGTCCCTTCTTGCCTGTAAGGTTTCTTCTGAGAAATCAGCTGATAGTCTTTTTTTAATATATTTTATTAATTATGCCATTACAGTTGTCCCATCTCCTCCCCGCCCCCCACCCTGCACTCCCCTTCCCACCACACTCCCCCTCCTTAGTT
>VMDR010010176.1:0-31438 GCA_007922815.1 Macrotus californicus | reverse complement strand
TCTCTCCCCACCCACTCCCCTGATGATAACTCTCCATGTGATCTCCATTTCTGTGATTCTGTTCCTGTTCTAGTTGTTTGCTTAGTTTGTTTTTGTTTTAGGTTCAGTTGTTAATAGCTGTGAGTTTGTTGTCATTTTACTGTTCCTATTTTTTATCTTCTTTTTCTTAGATAAGTCCCTTTAACATTTCATATAATAAGGGCTTGGTGATGATGAACTCCTTCAACTTGACCTTATCTGGGAAGCACTTTATCTGCCCTTCCATTCTAAATGATAGCTTGGCTGGATAGAGTAATCTTGGATGTAGGTCCTTGGCTTTCATGACTTGGAATACTTCTTGCCAGCCCCTTCTTGCCTGTAAGGTTTCTTTGGAGAAATCAGCTGACAGTCTGATGGGCACTCCTTTGTAGGTTACTGTCTCCTTTTCTCTTGCTGCTTTTAAGATTCTCTCTTTGTTTTTCCTCTTGGGTAGTGCAATTATGAGGTGCCTTGGTGTGTTCCTCCTTGGATCCAACTTCTTTGGGACTCTCTCAGCTTCCTGGACCCTCTGAAAGTCTATTTCCTTGGCCAAAGTAGGGAAGTTCTCCTTCATTATTTGTTCAAATAAGTTTTCAATTTCTTTCTCTTCTCCTTCTGGCACCCCTATGATTCAGATATTGGAACGTTTAAGGACATCCTGGAGGTTCCTAAGCCTCTCCTCATTTTTTTGAATTCTTGTTTCTTCATTGTGTTGTGGTTGATTGTTTCCTTCTTTCTTCTGGACCACACCATTGATTTGAGTCCCATTTTTCTTCCCATCACTGTTGGTTCCCTGTACATTTGCCTTCATTTCCCTTATTGTCGCCTTCATTTGTTTATCTAATTTGCAACCAAATTCAACCAAGTCTGTGAGCATCCTGATTACCAGTGTTTTGAACCGTGCATCTGATAGGTTGGCTATCTCTTGGTCACTTAGTTGTATTTTTTCTGGCGGTTTGATCTGTTCTCTCATTTGGGCCATTTTTGTTGTCTTGGCGCACCTGTTACATAGTAAGGGGCGGAGCCTTAGGTGTTCACCAGGGCGGGGCAACCCACGCTGCTGCGTTGTGATGCTGTTTGTGGGGGAGGGGTCTGAGAGGGAGCAATGGCGCTTGCTCCGCTCTCTGCTGGTTTTCAGTGACCCTCCGCATGACCCACTCCAATTGGGCCCTCTGGTGCTGATTCCCGGTGGGTGGGCTTATGTACATTCTAGGGCCCTGTAGGTCTCTCCAATGAGCTCTCCTGTGAGTCCGGGAGTCCCTCCCGCTGCTGCCTCCGCCCCCACAGGAGCTTTCAATCAGAGGCTCTGAGGCTTTATTGCCCCGCACTGGAACTCTGGGTTGCGGGGTCTGTCTCGCTCCCCAGCTGTTCCTCTCGGTTTATCCGCACAAGGGAGTGGGACTCCTGGTCCACAGCTGCTGCCTCTCCCGGTCACCGCCACCTCTCCTGGTTGCGGCCCCCTCTCCCGGTCGCCCCTATCCCCGTCCGCCAGCCACTGCCCCGCACAAGTCCTCTCCAGCCTGTCTTGCCCCTCCTACCGGTTTGGATGAAAGTTTCTCCTTTAGTTCCTTGGTTGTCGAATTTCCATACAGTTCAATTTTCTGTCAGTTCTGGGTGTTTTTTGTTTTAAAATTTGTTGTTGTCCTTCTTTTGGTTGTACGAGGAGGCACAGTGTGTCTACTTATGCCTCCATCTTGGCCAGAACTCTTATCCACTGTCTTTACTCAGAGCAGAACCACAGGCTATTAAGTTTCCAAAGGCAAGTGGATGAATGTAGTTCATACTTCAATGAAGTATGTATTTTGGAGGTAGACCAAACTTTTAAAGCTTTAAAGTGCATACAAATTGCCTGGAGATCTTATTGAAATGCAGATTCTGATTCAGCAGGTCTGGGGTTAGATCTGAGTGCATTTTTAATAAATTCAAAGGAAAATGTTAGACATTTGCAGCTCCTTTTGTTACCAGATGGGGGACCTGGCCCTGAGTGGGTCTACTTTAGGGCCATCTGATAGGGTGAGGATTCTTGACTTCATGTAGAAAAGATTTCACAAAATGAGTCCAGGTGACTATGAGGGTATGTTAATTAAAGCTGGGGACAGTACAAAAGGAAGGGCTTAGCATAGAAGAAGTCCCAGGAAAGCCTACACTGGGCTGCTTTAGTTCACTGGAAAATCAGACAAAAGGGGACCCTGGGGACAGGTTCAGAGGATTAGCCTGGGATGAGCTGCTGCTGCCCATTGCTTCCCTGACGTCAATCTCAAAGGTCCCTTATAGTTTAGGAGAGGCACACCTGCAGGGGAAGGAAATGGTACAGGCTCCCCAGAGGGAGAGTGCACCCACTGGGTCCTTTGTCTTGAAGCTTTTATCTCTCTCTTGCTCATGGGCATCTTAGGGGAGGGTTTCAGCAGAATATTATCAGTTTTCCAGGTGTGCTCTTTCAGAGTTGTTAGTCATTGCAGCTGGTCCTGGCCTTGCCCACTTGGATTTGCTGCTTTTCTGGGCCTGGGGCTGAAATACAACTGAGATTTAGATTTTATCTCTAGGGAGGTGACCTTCTGTATTTGGCTGTAAATTGTTCAGCCATTTTGTTCAGCTGTCTGTTTCGATTTCACTTGTTCTGGTTTACTGGCCTGCCTCCCATTCATTCCAGGAGTTCTCTGAAAGTGCCAACTTATTAGGAGAGGTGGGTGGATTTGTTGCGATCCAATATCTGTGACTAGGATTCACTCTGTGATTCCTGAGCAGGAGTCTGAAATGCTGGGGCCAGGGCCTCATAGGAGTGAGTATAGCTAATCATTCATTGACCACTTAGGCATCAAGGGATATGGACGCCTTCAACAAACTAAACCAAACTATCATGCACTCCAAATTACTGACATTGGTGAATATGAAACAAAGAGATCCTACAATATTAACAAAATAGATTTTACAGCCATGTACCTCATTTTAAATATGTAAGGGGTGAGTTTTCTGATATACTCCTCAAATGGGGGCTTTGGACAAGCCTCATTTCCATCAACTTTGGAAACGTGGAAGGGGTCTGAATAGAAATGGGATTGTATGTGAAGACAGCATTCTTGGTGCTAACCCTCGGTCTCACTGAACCTCTGAGAGTCCCCTCAGGCCTGACCTTAGCAGCAGCATCAAAGTTGGAATGCTTTACAGAAGTGCCTGGGCCAGCCCTCTGGGATACTCACATGATAATCTCTCCTTTTAGGGTCAGGCCAAGCACATCCAAATGCACTGAGGACCGTAATGGGGGGAAATATAAATATATTTAGAGAGAGAGAGAAGGGATTCTGACCTTGCACTTGTGTGACAATAACACATTTGTGGCTGCTGTGTCCAGTTCACTGCTTGAACCTGATGCGTGCTTGGGATTGACTTTTTCCCCACACCTTTGACTAGTCTTCTGCTGAGAAGGGAACTCAGAGTTCATTCAGGTGCTCCTTGAGTTTCCTCAGAATCCTGACTAGGACAAAGGGCTCAAGGGCTCCCTGACTGCTGGGCTTGAGAACTAGAGGGCCCACAGAATGGGCTGGGGCTCCACTGGCCTCTTGGGGAGCACTGGAAGTTGAAGGTGTATGTGTGTGCTGGGGGGATGTCATCATTAGCAGAAGACCTCCCTACAGTCACCAAGGGGATCTGCTTCTCATATTCAGTCCCTTGGCTGGAATCTCACCAAGCTGCAAGCATTTCACTTCAGCTCAGGTGACAGAAATGACCTGTGGGAGAATTGAGTTGAGGTGGGGAAGCAGATGTAGACCAGAGGATGAGAAAAGGGCAGGGGTCCAACTGTTTCCCTCAAGGTTGACTCCATGGGGCTGGCTGTGGGGAGGAGGGAAAGGACACTCAGGTCAGGGCATTTGTTCTCGCCAGTATGTCTCCTATCTATTCCTCATAGCTGTCTCCCTGTGCAGAGCATGAATCAGCCCAGGGAGCACTGTTCCCCCTCTGACTCCTCAGGACCCCAACCCTCAATATGCGAAAAGTGGGCCTGGGGGTCAGGAGACCCAGGTCTACATGCAGTTCAATCACACAGCAGTTGTGTGACCTGAAGCCAGTCACATGGCCTCTGAATTGCAGCTTCCTCAACCCAAAAGGGCTGGTGGTGATAATAGTGACTACCTCTCAAGGATTATAGTGAGACTTGAATGTGATGAACTTGTCAAAGATACTTGAAAAATAACTACATTAAATACTTACGGTGTACCATGCGATCTTTTAAGTGTGAGGATTATATTTATCATATTAATCTCACATCAGTCCTGCAGACTAGAGATTATTGATTCCTCTCATGTAGGTATGAGAAAACTGAAGCTTGGCAAGGTTATTAACTCTACAGCACTTTTGTAAGAAATAGGGCTGTATGCAAATACTGAATCTTTGCAAATCTGGAAATTCTCTCAGTGATAAAAGATCCAGTGTCCCCTTTCCTATGTGTCTTGGAACACAGTGACTCTCCTTACTCTGTGTTTCAGATCCCTTCTACACACCAGAGAAAGCAGCTGAGAGTGTGAGCTGGGAGCAGATTGACCTCACCCCAAATCATGCCTTCACCTTTGCTGCCCTCATAGGAGTAAAACAGTCACATTTCCTTATTTTATCAATGAAAATCATATATTCTGAGGTTGGTTTCTTCTTTCCCTTCTTTATTGTAACTCTTCTCAGGAAGGACCTGTGTCCATCTGTCCTTTCCAATCTGCCCTTGCAATACTTTGGAAAGCAACCAGTTGTGTCCTGGGGCAACTTAGCCCTGAGTCAAGAGATTGCTAGGCTGTTCACTTCCTCTAGCATCCCTTGTGGAAGGGAGCAGAATCCCTAGGCTGATTCAGACCCATTTGCAGACTAAGAATGGAAATCTCAGAGCAGGTGAGACATAAGAAATCTCCCTGTTTCTGAACACTTACTACATACCAGCTGATCTTTAATGTTTCTAGAACTCAGGTTCTATTCCTATTAATTTATAATAGCCTTGCAAAGTAAGCATTATCTCCACTTTATGCATTAGGTTCAAGGAGGTTAAATAACTTGCCCAGTCACACAGCGAGTACAAAGAATCAGGTTCTAAACTCAGTTCTGACTGACTCAGAAACCCACAGTCTTCCTTCTCTCTGCTGGAGAGAGGACTAGCCGGTCCATGTCCTACCATTCTAACTCTAGCAGTTTGGCTGGAGCCTGTGGTCTTCTTGACTTCCTCTTATAGCTGAGAATGTCCTGTTTCAACTTAGACTCTAAGGTAAAGACAGATTGCATCATTCTTTTCTTGTTCTGCAAGAAAGGGGCAAAAATTCCCTTGTTAGGATAGTAACAGTGGTGATGGAGATGATGTTGAGGTGGTGATTATGGTGGTCACAGTGGAGTTTATGGTGGTGTTGGTAAAGAAGATGATGGTGGTAAAGGAGGAGATGGTACTGGTTAAAGTAGTAGTGGTGGTGATAATGGTAATTACGGTCATGGTAAATGATAATGATAGCGTTAGTGGTAGGAACACCTCACCCTAAGCCCCAAATTTCCTTTTTAACATTAACAAACATGTCAAGTTCATGTTGGTCCAAGATCATTCACCTTCACTGTTTTTTGGGGTTTAACATGACATAGAGTAAATGATACCTTCATCTTTTTCATTCTGGTAATGAACTGAAAAAAGGAATGAGGCTGAAATAGGACCTGCCTGACTGTCTCACCTCAAGATATAGGTAAATGTCCCAGAACTACTTATAGAGGGAAGTCAGTCAGGGGCTCTGTCATGGCAGTGGGAAGTGGTCAGTAATTTGGGATATCCATCTTGGTAGAAGGGGCCTGGCCCTTGAAGCAGATTCTAGCAGCTACCCCAGCCCCATACTGTTTAAACTAGAGGTTGGCAAACTTTTTCTGTAAAAGAGATAGTAAATATTTTAGGCTTTGTGAGCCAAAGACTCTGTTGCAACCACCTGGGTCTGTAGTGTGAAACCAGCCAGACACAAAACGTAACAACTTTCTTTACAAAAACGCATGTTGGCAGGCTTGGCCCATGGCCATAGTTTGCCAAACCTTAGTCTCAATTCCCTTCCTGCTTTTCTCTCCCAGTCCAACTCCACAGTACTCACTTCTCAAGAACCACCCACTTCCTTCCCTGGATGACTGATTCCTAAAGCTCTAGCTACAGGGCTTCCTTCACTTTCCTTCCCTTAAGAGACCCTTTCCTGCCTTCATGGGCAGGTCATGGTCCTGTTGGAAGTCCTTACCATTGGCATACAATGGGTGCTGCTCCCCTCCTGAGGTTAGGGGCAGATTCAGGGGTAAAAGGGCCCCTAAGAAATATTAAAGCATAACTCACTGAGTATCTTGAGAGAGTAGGCTGGACAGTGAAGACAGAGGCTAATAGAGAAAAGTGTCAGTGGAGGCTGCTGGGGAGCTAAGGATGGTTTGTTTATGAGGGTTAATTCACAGGTATGGACATGGGTAGTTTTTAAGAGATGTTTCCTTCGAAAAATACCCTAGAGGGTAGGATGACTTTATGGGAATCACAAACAGGAAGAAGGGTCAGAAATGATGGGGTACACCCTTGCATGGAAAGGGCCCAGACCCACCAGTCAGGCTGCTTCTCAGAAGGAGGAAAAGCAAATAACTTTGACTATACATTATGTGCCAGACACTGGGTTGGAAAGTTTAAATTCATGCAAAATTCCTAATCCAGTGACTAGCACATGGCTGGCTGTCTAAAAACGCCTCTCTTTTACTTCTATGGTGTCTGTTATTCTTCACAACTATCTTGCAAAGGTTGGTACTATTATCTCCATTTTATAGATGAGGTGACTGAGGCTTGTAGAGGTGAATTCTCCAAAGTCAAACAGTATATAGTGGGGGCATAATTGTAATGCAGGTTTATATGCTTTTTCTACACTAACATGCTGCCCCTGTGATAGCAGATACTTCCAGAAGTTTAAACATTAGCTCCTGGGATAGAAACTGGGTCACTAGTGAATTTTAGAATTCTTGGTTTATGCCCAGTGCCCAAGAAATATTAACTCTAAATGTGTAGGATTTGTGGAAATGGCTCCTCCCAAAAAACCAAGAGCGCATTTATGGAGACTCAGAGGCCCCTGATTATTAAAGATCCCTAATGATCATCTGTCAGGGTTGTTTCCGAGTCTTCATTCAATAAAGAGCTCTGTGAATTTTGATGGGAGTCTGTTTTATGGGAGGTGTAACAACAGGTAGTAAAATGAACCCTTTTAAACAAAGAAACCAGAACTTCTATACCTAGGTAAGTGCTACTCTGTAGTCAAATGCTCTACCACTGAGCTAATACCTTCTATAAATGCTATACTGAAGTGGACCCCTTGCATGACCACATTCTAGTTCTAGTGATACCATCATTGGTCAAAGTGTTTTAAAAACTGTCTTCAGAGATACAGGCTGTTAAATCTCTTCAATGGTGTCATGTTTTTTTTTTTTTGTTGTTGTTGTTGAGGAATGAATGTGCTATCTGGAAATGGTTAAGAGTCTTCCAGAGCTATGTATAGAAATTGAAGCTGTTGATCTGACCATTTTTCTTGTGTAGCTATGGAATTTGGGGCCTGAGGGTGGTTTTCTGAACATTCTAAAGGCTTTTGTGTCCCTGAGATTTTGAGATAAGAGGACTATCACCAGGAGTCTTATTTTCATGAGACCAATTTCTGCATAAAATGGAGCTCATGTGCTTCATGTGGGGGTGGGGTGGGGGTAAGGATGGGTGGGTAGGCAGAATCTCCACATGAAGAGGGATATTCTTTACTACTCATGAAAGGAATCTTCATCTTGAGGGTCTTTCACCAATAACTGCTTCTCCATCTTGTATGAGGTTGGGAAGGAGCTGAGTGTGCTGTGTTGCTTGACCTTTAATGCTCTGATCCAGGGGATGAGTGGACACAAATACCAGGCAAGATTGGCCATTGGGAGGCCTTATGTCAGATGCAGGGATGGTAGAATTCACAGATCTTCAGTTCATGGTCCCATCTCCAGCTGCCTTCCCATGTAAGTCTAGACCTGCCTCACCTTTTTCTTACCACATAGGTATACCTTAAAGTAAGTCTAGCCTGCATGGAATATAGAATCAAGACTAGGAGAAAGGGAAGCAAAGATGGGAGGTTGGATAGACAAACGGTGCTAAATTAAAAAGGGGAGAGGAAGTTGGAAGCTGGCCCAAGCCCTATTGGAGTGCCTGGTGAGGTGGGGGACTAGCCTAGGGCTGGGGAGAGACAGTTACAGGTATCCTGGCTAATGGTCAGGAAGGAATACTTTGATTGCATGACTGGGTAGTCTTCCTCAAGAGTAGTCTGGCCCAGCTTGTAGAGAACTTTCCACAAATTCCTTAATAGAGGGAGCTGCAATTTTGAATAAGTAAATCTAGGTCTGAGATCTATGAGAGCAATTACTTTTGCCATTGGCAAGTGGAAAATAAGAATGTTGCCCCTGGAGAGGAGGAAGTGGGGTGAATTTGAAACTCCATAGATGCATTTGAAGGCCTAGAAATAAACTGCACCAAATAGCTTTGGCATTGGTAGCTATTTCCTTAAATATGGCTGGAAGCAAACAAGGGTTACAGTTGTAATAAATATGTGCTCACCCAAGGTGATTGCCTTGAAAACCAACTTTGATGCTTAATTATCATGCCCAAGACAAAGAAGAAAACAGTCTAGAATATAAAAATCAGTAGATTACCAGAAATGCCATTTATCTGTTTACTCCCTTTTTCTCTAAAGAATCCTCTATATTTGAATTTTAACCAATTTTTTTCAATGATTCTGATTGGAGGAATTAGAGAATGAGTAATAGGAGAAAGGGCTGCCTAGGGAACCTGCCCTGTCATCTGCTTAGACTAGATTGGCCCAAGGTCACACAATTAGTAAATGGTAGTCTTGGGACCAGGCCATTGCTCAGTCCTCATTCCTAAAATGCAATTTTTGGCCCTGAAGTGGTTGAAAGAATTGCTCCTGGGGACCCTGCATCATCTGCAAGGCAGCTCCAGGCTGGCCATAGACAAGCCAGACAATGATCATTCCCAGATGGCCTCAGGAGCCAGGATGAATGGTCCAAGTATAATGATGACTAATCAGTAGGGAACCTTATCATATTGGCTCATAGGAAAGCCCCAGCATATTCTGCCTTTGCCTGGATCTCCTTGTATCTTTAGGACCCACCCCCTTCACCCTGGAAGTAGTGATGCAGTGATGCTCACAGGGTAACTCAATGATGAGCCTTGCTTCCATGACTGCTCTTTCTAGCAGTACAAAGTGTTGGTTTGTATTCTCTCTCCTTGGCATCACAGAAAACGTCTTTGAAAGTCAAAATGATTATAGGTCGAAGTCTTCTCTTACTTGACAGAAAACTCTATGGAAGTCAATGGGACAGGATGGGTGGGAGGACAAAGCTGAGGGAGAAAGTAGGTTGATCTACAAACAACATGCCTGTTTCTCTGACCATAAAAAGGAGAGAAGGAAGTCCATTGCCTTGATGAGTGGAGAATACAGGAGCTGCAGAACCACTAAGAGGAGAAGACAGAGGCCAGTACTATTGGTAAGGCAATAGAATAGAAGACCAGAGCCACTCTACTGGGACTTGAGTTACCCTAGAATTACCCTCAGGCTGAGACCGGTGGAGTCCTGGGTTTCTCCTCTTCCTAGGCATTAGCTAAGACTCCTGTGGGAGGGACCTAGTCTGATGGTGCTCTAAAGCTATTTCTGGAAGACCCAGTGGCCATGTTTTGTCCCCATCCATTAAGTTTTGGCCTAGAAACAGACTTGGAGATAGAAGAAGCAAAGACAAAACTCACCAGTTTTCCCAGCACAAGGAACTGCAAGAGAACAAAGCAGTAGAATTAGATTAATTAACAGAAAGAACTTTTTGACAAGGAAGCTTGTCACCTCAGGACTGGGTGTTAACATCCATTCAATCAACCAACTTGCCAGCACACTAGACACTTAATCATCTGACCACCTAACTACCCAGCCAACTAACCACCCAGGTACCCAGCCACTTAGCCACCCAGCCACCTAACTTCTCTGCTACCCAATTACCCAATATTCCAGCCACTTAGCCACTCATTCACCCAGTCACCTAGCCACCTAACCACATCCATACACTCAGCCACTTAGCCACTCAACTTTTATGATGGACTCACTGCCTGAAATCCTCTGCTGTATCTCAGTTCAAATGTCGCCTACTCACGTGTCTTCGTGAGATCCCCAATCAAAAGAATTCTCAGTCACTATCATCATACCCTCATTGTATCATCAGAGCGCTTATTAGTATTTGGAATTACATTATTTATTAAATTTTCTACTTAATAAAGAAATCTGTATCATCGAATAAAGGTATCATCTGTATCCTCAGTCTAGAATATAAACTCTGACAGCAGGGACTCTGCCTGTCTTGCTCATGGCCAGATATTACCTATGTGTCTAAGTCTGTGCTGAGAACATAGTCTATGTTCAATAGGCATCTGTCGAATAAATACATAAATAGTTTTTCTTGTACCCAGTCATGTGGGGCAGGGAGCAAGAGGTAGAAGACACAAGACTAGACTCTTGCACTAATGTGGCCGAGGGTCCTATCTATAACTACAGAGGAATTCAGATAGCAAAGGCAGGGCCTGATTCTGGTGATTCACTGTCCAAAGAACTCTGGGGAATACAGTATGGAATTGGCCAGATGAAGGTGGTAAGGTTTCCCTGGAGGAGTGATTATTAAAGGATGTGGAACATGAACAAGCATCTCAGATTGATGAGAGAGCTACAAAGAAGCCAGTGTATCACACAATGTGCCTGCATCTTGTATACAATGCAGTAATACTTTTACTTGAGCATTATTTGAGGAGAACAGGTGGCCTGGGAAGAGAAACCAAGCCACAGAAGGATGACAGATTAGGTTAGATGGATATAAATTGCCCAAGGACCCTAAGTTGATAGGCATAGTAGATAGGAAGCAATGGAGAGTATTCTGGAATTTGGGGCAAGAAGTCAAACAATGGTGTAGGGCTGAATTCAGCCAGTCGAGCCAATCCTTATGCATATACTTGAGTCCTTCATTGTTGACATGTCCTAGATGCTGTGATGAACACCCCAGAATGCAAGAATGGCCATAGTAGTGATGGGTGAACACAGTCTCAGAGTAGATGTTTGGCAGGTTTATTCACATGCTGTCACCCTTGTTGTCCACACTGTGGAGGACAAGGAAAAAGGCTTTTCAGCTTTATAGTCTACTCAGCTCAGAGTTATCTGAGCCACAGGTCCTCAGTGTGTGCAGAATTATGAATCTTTTTCTTACCATCCTTCCACCCCTCCACCTCCCTGTAGCTCCCATCTAAACACATTTTTTTTCTATGAGTTTGGTGTAGTGGAGAGCATGCAAGACTTAGAATCAGATGACTTGGACTACACTCATGATTCCATCTCTTTCTATGTGATCTTGGACAAAATGTTTAAATTCCAAGAGCCTCCAATTCCTGGTTCTGATTGTGCAATGGAAATGATAGTAGTCATTTTTTCCTTACAGTGTAGTTGTGTATTATATCAACCCATTGCCTGGAAGTATTTACTACATTATCTGAAAGGAAAAAGAAGGTCTGTCCTCAAAATGACTAAGACCTTTCCTTATAGTGGTATAGTAATGCCTCCCTTCCTTTCCCCTCTTCACTGGAAAACAATTTTGCAGCTACAAAGAGGTCAACAAACAGTGTTGAGTGTACTGAAGCCTATAAGAGAGAGGGCATCCAGATTTCAGAGACACTTCAAATGAGCTTGTGTCCCCAAACCCTGGTGACTTGCTGGCCAGGGCACTGCAAGACCTTGGAACTGTGACTGCAGAAACACTGTCTATGAAAAAAACTGCAGCCAACTGAATATACATAGTGATGATAGCTGCCCACAGCAGTACATATAAAGAAAACCTGGGGGTTGCAGTTAACTATAGGCTGAAGACGCGGTGACAGTGTGAGGTGGCAGCCAAGAGCTATTGTTAAACTAAGTTACACAAGAGTCTCAGACAATGGAGGCTGCAGCTCCAAATGCAGGAGGTTGGAAGAGTTTCAGCTCCTGGCCTACTAAGTGCATCAAGACCAAGCAGACCAGGACAATGAACAGGGTCTAGAAACAATTTTTTTAAATTACTTTATTGTTGTTCATTTACACTTGTTTGCATTTCCCCCCCACCATTCCCCCCCACCCCAGCCAATCCCACCTCCCTCCCCCACTCCCATCCTCCCCCTTGGTTATGTCCATGCATCCTTTATAGTGTAGAAACAATTTCTTATTGTAGGATTTGTAGATATTTATCTGAGAAAGATGGGACCAAGTAGGGACACACAGTAGTTTTCAAATACCTGATAGGCTAAGCTTAAAGGAAAGGAGAGGCTTATTCTGAGTGCAGAAGTGGGACTAATTCATGGAAATTAGAAGAAGAAGGAAGGCAGATTTCAGCTCAACATAAAGAACTATCTCACATTGAGCTCTACCACATTGGGACATGCTGTTTTACCAAGCTGTGACTGCCATGTTGCTGGAGGGCGGGTGGTTATACAGAAATGCCATGTGTGTATATGGGGCAGTGGGTTCCAGTGCTGGGACTGAACTTAGCTAATGCATCGCTCAGAAAAAAATAAGGTTCCTCTCCTAAACTTTAAATGCACCTTTAGTGTATAGCCATGTGCCAGCATGTTCAGTGTCAGGGCCCCCAGCCTCTTGAATCCCTGATAGCCAGTAATTGTAAGAGGTACCATTTATTGTGTGACCATGCCCTGTCAGACATTTTAAATGAATTTTCTAGTTTTACCTAATTAGAATCCAATTACATCCAGACTAGAGGTAGTGAAGTAGAAAGCATGGGGTTTGATATCAAACGGGCTTGAGTTTGCATCTCTGTTTTGCTCTTGTTAGCAGGGTAATTCTAGGCAAGTTTCTTAACCTTTTTAATCCTCAATGAGGACATTGAGGATTAAAAAGGAATAAAAATTACTTGCTCTATAAGGCTCTGAATGGTTAGATGAGCTAATGTACCACTACAAAGTAGGATTTTGGCATTTTTGTTTTTTCCCCCGTCTCTCTGTCCACATCTGAGAGAAAATAGCAACTCTGTACTTATGGTAACTCTGTTCCTACAAATCTAGTTAGGGGATCTGCATCTTAGGCTGTTTTTCTGGGGTCCTGAGCATGAAATGTGACCTAGGCATGTCTTGGTTTTCCATTATATGGTCCACTAGTCAGCCAGTCACTGACTGTATCCTTATTCTCTTCCTTTGCTCTCTTCCATCCAGACCCTGGGTTCCAATCTGTGAAGCTCTTGGACTTTATCTAGTCAAATCTAGGGGTTGTTCCTGTAACAAAGTAGTGGTTTGCCTTTGGGCAACTATCATCTGGAGTATATTCAGGCACTAGACAATCCTATTCCTGTCCTTGGTGTGAGCATAAACTTCCCTTGTCCAAATGGCCATTCATAGAGCACACAGGGTGACACACCAATGTTGGGGAAGGAAAATCACTCAGTGGAACAGGTAGTTTCCTCACAGGGGTCAAATTTCCACAAACTCTGTCTAGAAAGAGATTTAGGAATGGTTTTGTGTTTCTGGTTCAACAGAAACAAACAAATAATTTGGATCAAGTTTGAAACAAAAAATCAACTCAGAAAATGTAAAGCAAAGTGACATGTATGCCAAGACTTGTTTCTTTTAAATATAGCAGAATGATAGTGGCTGAGACTAGCTGGGTCTTGGGGATCCCAGGATCTCTCTACCCAGGACCAGTCCCTTCAGTCGCTGGCCTGGGTGACTGGTCCCAGAGGAAATAAATCAAGGAGAGAGATATGGGTGAGGGAGAATGGATTTAATCCTCTAAATAAGGCCCAAGGACCAGTCAGACCAAAAACAGAATACTGCACCCCCCCACCCCAAACACAGACACGTACATACACCTACACAGAAGATATAGGTAGAAGAGAAATAGTCAATTTGAAAAGGGCTTTGGACACTCAGAACAAACATCTCTTGACCCATTAAGAAGCCCAGTCATTACTGACTGATTCTAAGAAATTGCTGAGGCTTCATAAAAACACATCTCCTTGTAAACCACACTCGCTGAGCAAAGTGAATGGAACTGCTTTTCCCCACTTTCCCTCCTCACCAGCAGCCTCCTTTTCTTCTATAACTTTGTTTTCCTTTCTTTCCTTTTGAGACAGCCCTGATGAGTATTTTAACCTGATTTCACAGGTTAAACATGTTGTTGGGCCTGAAAATGTCATTTCATGCCTCCCTAATTTAATTCCAGTACACAAAAGTGTCACAGGTGGGCACAGGTAACCAGGTTCTTGGTGATCAGGATAAAGAATTGAACTAAATCCCCAGAGTTTATAGCAGAGAACATGGGAGCAGGCCAATTCCAAGCAGAGACTGACCTCATGGGCTGGAGGGATTCTATTCTTATAGGGCAGATCTTTCCTGGCTAGTTTTGGTGGGCTTTCATTGCGCATGTACAAGTAGTTGTATTACTTTAAAGCTACTGCGTGTCTTCAATAAAATCCCAAAGTCCCTTAATACACCCACAAACACACACAGTCCTTCCTTTCTCCCTTTGCCTGGTCCTGGGTACCGTATCTCAGGAAAAGAAACAGAAGTCTGTGGCTTAGGTAACCCCCGGTTCTTCCCAGTAATCTGTGTTCAGCTGATAGGCCTCCCTCAGTTCCCATCACCATCAGCTGTGTCATTGGGAAATTCAGTTCTTAATCCAAAACCACATGGCATCTTCTCATGGCCCACCAGCAAGAGTCCTTTCACCCCTTTCCTTCCCGCACTGCCTCTCCTGCATTCTTCCAAACTGCTAAGAGAGATGCAGCATCGCATCTTGCTTTCTGGCTTCCTAAGCTGTGTGGCAAAGGTAGACCCAAAGCTGCGTGGTTCTCCTCTGCCAGAGCTGTGTGGTTCTTCTGTCATGGCTGCCACACCTGGGTTTAAATTCCAGCACCAATCTTCCTCTGCAGCCCCATTTCCGACTCCTCCCACAATCGTCTTTACTTGCCAGCATTCCTGTATTTTTCCAGCTTTTCTGGGCTGCTATAATAAGTCTGGGCAGCTGTGGCCCTGTGGTGTGGAGCCAATCATCTCCAAGCTCTTATGCAGGCTCTGTAACCAGGGGGAGTTGCCTCCCAGTTACATCCTGGGTGGAAGTCACTGGATTCTCTATAGCTCAAAGTATGGGTACAGGTATTTAACATATCTATGAAACCAGTTAAAGGTTATAGACATGTTAAATGACCATTCTAGAGGTTATCTGCAAAACTGTTGCAATGCAAAACAACTCTCAATGGCCCTGCTCAATGTGTCCTATCCCCCAGTTCAGACTTGTGGGGGTGAGGATATCCCATATTTTTAATATTTCCTGGACACCCTGAGTTCTGGACCCCATTACAAATCCTTCTTCTGGTGGCCCCTGGCTGCACCTTCTTACAAAAGGGCTGCCCTTTCAAGGACCCAGGAAACTAGACAAGAAACATCTGGGAGCCCCCCAGATCCTCATCACCATCTCTTTCAAGCTTGCCATGTCTCAAGCTCCAGCCATAAACCCACATGAGCATAGGAAATGTAAAATAGGAACTTTGTGCCTCAGCAATGACTTAGAGTCTTTGATGACAGAAAGGGATGCTGATGCTCAGTGACCTGGAAGAGCAGCACAGCAATCCAGAGCAGCATGAGGCCTAGCCTGGAGTGGAGCAGGGAGCAGGTCAGACTGAAGGCAGAGGTGAAGTTGGGGGAGAGCATCCAGGCCACAGGCCCAGGGATGAGTAGGTGACCCTTCTGAAGTGGGTGGTGTTACTGCTATAGAGTCTAAACGGAGGAAGTAGGGAAGAAACTTTAAAAATTCAAATTGGTATTTTCTCTTTGGTTGAAGGCATATTATTTAAATGAATTTTCGTGACCATGAAGCATGAGGAAGTCAAGTAAATCACCAGTAAGTACTTTTGGACACTCTGCAGCTTTGACAAGCCTATGCTAGAAACCCAGGAGGGACATGGCTATGGAAAGATCCAGAGATTGCCAGAATTTGCTTGGTCTTAGAATTATTTAGCTTGAAAGTTAGCACAGTTCTGGAAACACTAAGATCATTTATCCCCCAGCCCTGAGTGACCTCTAGTTCTCCAAGTTGTCCTCCCCTCCAAGGCGAAGTGTATCTGTTCACTGCAATGAGGTAGAGAAGTGGAATCTTGAAAATGGTCCACAGGATCATCAGTTCCTAAGAGAATCAGGGATTGATAAAGTTGAAGTAAAATGAGACTGGAGGTTCTGAATCTAAGGCTTTAAGACTGTCAGGTTATTATTTGGAGAAGAACTGTTCATCAAGAAACCATTAAGAGAGTGAGTAGGCAAGTCCAGAGTGACAAGGTATTTTCAGTACCTATGGTTGACAAAGAACTCCTATCCAAAATATAAGAATTTCTACAAGTCAGTAAGAAAAAGACAGACAACCCACTAAAAGCATAGCAAAATAATTGGTTAGATATTTTATAAAAGCAGATATCCAAGTGCCAAATAAACATAAGAAAAGGAACTTGACTTCATTAGTCACTGTGGAAACACAAATTTAAACTACAATAAGATACAACTACACCCACCATAAGAATGGCCAAAATCCAGTGTGAGGATGTGAAGCAAGTAGAACTCTTCTTGTACATCTCTAGTGGGAGTATGAATTGGTGCTGCCTCTTTGGAAAACTGAATGGCAGAAGCTACTACAACTAAACATGTGAATATCTGATGCCCTACCATTTTCACTGCCAGATCAATGCTGAACAGAATTACATATGAATTGGCACTAAAAGACACCCCAAAATGGTCATAGCAGCGTTCCCCCCCTCATCCATTCCTCAGCCCACTCCCGTTTGGCTTTAGCCTCCTTCACTCATGTCTCCAGCACATCTACCCAAGGGACAGGTTTGGCCCTTATTTTGTTTGATTGATGCTTACATTGTTACAGTTGATTACTCCCGGCTTCCTTAACTACTCCTCATTGGGACACCTCTCCTGGTTTTCCTTCCTGCTCTCTGCACACTCAGATGCCCTCCTCTAGTGGTTTGAAGAAGTTATTCAGACCCTGATTCCAGGCCCTTTTCTCTTTTCACTCACTCTATACTGGGGTGTCCAACCTGTGGCCATGGGCCACATGCAGCCCAGGATGACTGTGAATGCAGCCCAACACAAAATCATAAATTTACTTAAAACATTCTCAGATTTTTTTGTGATTACATGTCACAATGTATTTAATGTGTGGTCCAAGACAACTCTTTTTCTTCCAGTGTGGCCCAGAGACAACAAGAGGTTGGATACTCCTGCAACAGTCTCTTGATAAATGTTCTCATCTGTGCCCGTGGTTTAAATGATCACCTCTAATGCAAAGAGTCCCAAATTTACCTTTCCAGCACAGACCATACCAGGTGTTTCAGATTTAACATTGCTCACCTGAGAAAGCTCATGTGGGGGGTCTCAGAGGGTCCTTAAACTTAATGTGTAAAGACCAAACCCAGCATTTGCCTGCTTCCCAACCTGGTCCTCTTGTGGTCTTTCCTGTGTTAGTCAGCAGTGCTCCTCACCAAACTGGTGTGCTAGTCAGAAATCTTGCTTTCATGATTATGATTTGCTCCAAAGTGCAAATTATGCAAGCAAAATGTTCCCATTATTAAGACTGTTTTTGATAACAGGTGTCATGTATGTGTGTGCACATGTATATATACACTTTATATTCCATTGTTTGTGACTACTCTCTTCCACCAGACTTGGTTGGGGAACATACATCCTATCTTAACACTGCATATCCATCCATCCAGCATTAATTCCCATACAGAACTTCAAGCTTCCTGAAGGTATGGCCATGCTTGTCTTGTTCTTTGCAATATCACCAGTGCCTGGCACAGAGTATGTATTCAACAAATATGTGTGGGAGGAGATCAAGAGAAAGCTGAGGTTCCCCCTCATACTGGGATGGCTGCTGAATTGTACTCATCTGCTTTCTTTCAGGCCCTCTCACCTTCCCATTTTCTAAATTTATAAATCAATGGATTTTAGGGTGAGCGTAAAGGTGCTTGGTTGACTCTGAGTTAGCCTAGGATCCAAATAATTCAGTACCTTTATTCCTTCTTTGGTGGCACTGGAAGATTGTCTTTGGACAATACATTAGGTGGTTTGCCATTTAATCTACATTATTTCTTTGAATCACAACTCTACCTCCTATCTCTGTTTCCTTACTTTTGATTTTATACATACCCATTATATTCTTCCTTGCATGTGTTATCCTATGTAGTATGTTCAAATTATTTCAGTTGTGGTTCAGATAGGACAGCCTTGACTAGAGGCCAGTGGTCACCAAAGCAGCCTTAGAAATTAGAAAATGGCTTCATAGAAGAGGCTGAAAATGAATGGAGGTGCATTCTTCCCAAGAGATTGAGGAAGAAAAGCATGAATTATTAGATAAATAAATTGGACTTTTTGGTTCTCTGTTTACCATTGTTTAATATAACCTATTTCATACATTTATATTGAATGCATAAAATAGGTAAGATTTGTTTTTCTTCAGTTTGCTTATCTTCTCTTCCAGTTCCCTGGGTAGACATGGAAGCCAGATGAGAATGGAAAGACCATAAAACTTGTGTGTTTAGAGTAGGTGGTGTAAAAGATTTAGCACACTGAACTGGGGAGATGGATGCCCATCAGCAAATAAAAACTACAGAAGCAATGAGATATTTGGGAAAGAGTATGGCATTTAGAATCAAACAGACCTGAATGAAAATCCTTGGCTCAGCTGCATTCATTATGTGGTTTGGGTTTCATTCTTGTTCCTCTTCTCAAAGTACTCCTTCCTGTATTCCTCCCTTCCATTCTTCCTACCACCAATTTCTCTCTTTACTGGATCATTTTCATCTGCATATAGACATGCACAAATATCATCCAAAACAAACTTCTCTCTCTGCTTTACCCATTCTTTTCAGCTTACACCCCATGTTTCTCCTCCTTTTATTGCCAAGCTTCCCAAAAGAGTCACCCACATTTACCATTTCCTTTTCTGCAATCCCTACCCACTCCCTAATCTTGGCTGGTCTGGCTTCAGCTTCCACCACATCAATGAACTGCTTTTGTCAAAGTCACAATGACTGCTGTATGTCTAGCTCCAACAGTGTGATGACTTCACACCATTGATCAGATATGAGTTTCTGCTGCCCTTTCACTGCCTTAATCTAACTATGTGTTTTCTACTATCCACTAGATGACATTTTTACCCCACCTTTATCCATGCACTCTACTTTTTATATCTTTCCTTCCCCATGCTGCTTCCCATTTATCTTTCCCATCTTTCTTTCCAAGCCTCTCTCTGTTGACTCTGCACCTGACATATAACATTACTAATTTTAATAGCATCTGACATTTATATATTCCTTAGTCTATCCAACCGCACATCCCACATCTCATTGAAAGTTCAACTTTTGAATTTTACCAGACACACTCCTCTTGTTTTTCTTTTTTTTTAAATCTTCTCTTGAGGATGTGCTTACTGATTTTAGAAAGAAGGGAAGGGAGAGAGAGAGAGGGAGAGAAACATCAATATGAGAGAGAAACATCGATCAGTTGCCTCTTGTATGTGCCCCAACTGGGGACTGAACCCACAACATAGGTATGTGCCCTGACCCAAAATCTAACTCACGACCTTTCAGTTTACAAGATGACACTCCAACCAACTGAGCCACACCAGCTGGGGTGTCATATGTCTTTAATCACTCTTGCATTGTTTAAGTATTTATGTATTGCATTGTTCTAATTGTATGTACCTATCTTCGCATGCACAGTTAGTGGTGTGTCCTGTCTCCCTAACTAGATTTATTTTTTTCTTCCCATTTCTGCTTCTATGTGCAGATACCCAAGGAGGTTACAGCATGTCATGTGTCAACTGCCAAATATTTATTGAGCACTCATGTGCCAGACATTGTGCTGGGTACCACCCGCATAGGCCCAGTACTTAGACTCTAGTAGAAAAGAGACACATTAAACAACTAAAGGAATCATTATAGATGAACAAGGGACTGGGAACTAGAATGGCAGATGCTATGGAAATATGTGCATATGTGTATGTGAGGTGGTTGGAGACCTTTCCCCCAGGAAATTGATGTTAATCTGACACCTATGGGGGTTAGGAGTTGGGAGGTAGGCAAAAGTTGTGGAACAAACCATCCTGGCAAAGGGGACAGCATATGCCAAGACTGTTGGGTGGGGACAGAGTAAGCATTTGGTAGTGTGCAGGATAGGTGGTCCAAACCTGACACGTCCTAAAGGTCTTTTGGACTGTCTCTTAACCAACTCCTGAGCTCTTGGAATATTCTACCTGATGAGAATGTCTTTGTACCTGAGACCTTGGGCCAGGCCAGTAGTTTGTGCTAGCAGTGTGATTGTGGTGAATGCCTATTTTTTTATACATAGGTTGCTTAGGGCTCTGCTCTATCAGTCTGACCTCCATGGAGACTGAATAGCTAAGGTCAGTCAAGCAGGTGCTCTATGCCTATGTGACTGCTCCAACAAAAACCCTAAACATGAAGGCCCAGGTGAACTCCCCTGCTTAGCAATATTTCTTAAGAATTGTCACACACTGCTGCTGAAAGAATGAAACTCTGTCCACATAACTCCACTGGGAGCACAAAACTGAAAGCTCATGCCTGGTTCCTTCTGGACTCTGTCTGCCCTATATGCCTTTCTCTTTTGCTGATTTGAGTGTGTATCCTTTCACTGCAATAAACTATAATTGAGAGTATAACAGCTTTTCTATGAGTTTCTCTAGCAGCAAATCATGAAACCTGAGGATGATCTTGGGGACTCCAACATAAGGAACAGAGAGAACAAGGGCTATGGGGGGAGGGGAAATTAAAATGTGAGGAAGAAGATGGATGAAGGGATTGGATTCCTCAGGGCCTTATAAGTCATGGTCAAGAATGACATAGCTCAACAAAACAAAACAGCAAACAAAATACAACCAGAGACATTGAAATTAAGAACAATCTAACAATGGCCAGAGAGGAAGGGAGAGGGAACAGTGCGGGGAAGTGTTTCCAGGAAACACTATAAAGGACACATGGACATAACCAAGGGGGAGGGTGGGAGCAAGGGAGGGAGGTGGGATTGGCTGGGGTGTGGGGGGGGAGTATTGGGGGGAAAATGCAGACAACTGTAAATGAACAACAATAAAGCAATTAAAAAAACGAATGGCGTAGCTCTACATAGTTCTGTGGGCTTGATCCAAGTGTGGTTACTTTATTAATTTTATTCCATGACTCTAGGCTGCACCCAGCCCCAACTAGATCTCATAACAGGTACCCACAGAAAACATGCAAATCAATGAATTTTCTACTGTGGGTTTGGGGAAGCCCAGTGTCACGTAAAACCTACTGAAGGAGATTAGCAGTGTCACCTCAGGGTGACATTTACATCAATTACTTCTCCCATGGCCCATCTCAGGTTTGGAGCAGAGTCACTACTCAATATATTTTGGTAAAGAAACAGTGCTGTGTTTATTATACATTCCCAGAACTGTTTGCCATACTGAACCCCACATATTGAAAACTCAGAGGTGGCCTCACCAATTTGTTTCATTATTATATATGTCCATGGTAACAGAATAAGTTGCCAAGGGCAGGATGATGAGCCACTCTATGAGATGGGGTCCCTACATGTTATAAATGGCTGGAGGGTGATGTTGAGGCATAGCTTCAAGGCACGAGCAGCCACAGTGAGTGTGCAGGATGCAGGTCTGTTTCTGGAGGAAGTGTGTGCTGGCACATATGGCCTGGGAGGCAGTCATGGAACCTAGAACCCGGAGCAGAAGAATCCCAGTTGGGGCAAAAAGATAGCTGCAGGTGAAGTGCAGGTGGGAAAGTCAGACCAGTGAGGAATGGTTTCAAGGAAGAATATGCAGGTGCTCCTCCTGTCCTAACTACAGTGGCTTCTGCATCAGAACAACTTTCTGGGAAAGGAACCCAAGAGTTGATGGTGCAGAACCCAAATGATATGGAGGGATGTTTTCATATAGACAAGTCTTCCTTCAGCAAGGAACTGGGGTCACATGCCAGAGCATAAGGATGAATGAAACTTTAAAAACAGGGGTAGGAGTTAGTGTTACTATAGATATGCCCACCAAAAACTCATTGAGAATAAAGCACTCCTAAGTGTAGGAAGTTAATAGTGTCTATCACCATCTTGGGAACCCAGCCTGAGAAAAGGGGGTGGTGGACGGGGGATGAGTGCCAGATATTGCTCAAAAGAGTAAGAGTGTTTGAGGGTGTTTAATGTGGCCCTTTTTCCCTATCCAGATGTGTACATCCATAGGAGAAATTCACAAGTATGTTCCCACCTCCACTCCCATAGAAAACAAAAGCCTACGGTTGCATTTGGTGCTAGTTGATCTGATGTAGTGGTTCTCAAATGGGGCTGATTTTGTCCTCCCAGGGAACATTTAGCATTGTCAGGAAACATATTTATTGCTACTTTTTTTGAGGGTGGCATTGCACTGGCATCTGGTGGGTAGAGGTCAGGGATGTTGGAACACCCTACAGTAAATAGGACACCCTTCTCCCCCACTCCCTGCAACAAAGAAATATCCAGCCTCAAACGCTAGCAGTGCTAACTTTGAGAAGCCTTGGTCTGATGCAATGTAAAGGTTTTGTCTATGTAGGGGCTTGTTTTTCACACCTATCATCTCAGTGTAGGGTAGAATGGGGAAGGGTCACGGCCGGTCTGTAATCTCTCATTGATGGTCATAGACAGAAGAGGGGTGAGCAGAAGGCAAAAAAATTGAGGGTGGGAATAAGCCCAAAGGGAACCTTAGACTAACCTCCCAAGGTAGATGGAAAGATAAGGACAGAGTTTTTCATTCTAAGTCAACTCATTTAAAAACTGATTTCCTTAGGCACATAATTATATGTTTATTTCCATGAAGAACTCTTGAGGCAGAGGAGACCTTCTTAAATTACAGGGATGGAGGCTGCAAACAGGGCTTTACTGTGGTTAGAAAAATGTTCTGTCTCCTTTGAAGGAGCCTCAGGAGGAAAGGAAGGGAAGATTCCTCTCCTGCAGTGCAGAAGATATGGGGAGGATGGAGTGAGGTAGGAAGAGAGGACACAAAGTGTGAGGATCCATCCATTGAAGGATCTCAGCAGGTCAGGATCACAGCAGAAATGAACTTAGGAGTGCAGCTTTAAGGCTCCCACCAGTCTCTACATCCTGGTAAATGGAGGGCCGGAATCCAGTAAGTGGGCCATTCACACTCTTCCTCTCTTCACACATACATACACACACACACTCCCTACCTTCGGAAGATATTCTGATTTGCATTAAGAAACAGGATGAACCATGCTATTGGGGGAGGGGCAGGTGAGAGTGGACAGGATGAAAGAAATTCTGATGAGAGGCATGCGATTGTTTCAGTGCATCCTCTCTATGTGCTATTTCTCACTCCTCTGCTGCAGCCTAAATGCCTGGAATTGTGGGTTCTTGTCTTTGGGAGATATCCTCATTTGGGTAAGGCTAGGTGGGGACAAAGAGATTTCTCAGATTTGACACAGAGGAAATGTGTGTGTGTGTATCTTACAGACTTTCTCTTCCTAGATTTGCAAGACTGGCTAATATACCTTTTGTGTATGGGAGGCTTAGATGGGGTTGACTTGGATGGGTGGCAATGGAAAGGAGAAAGATGTACAAGGAGCTAGTGGCTTTGGTCTAGGCTACAAAGGATGAGGACTAGAGAGGGAACCTGTTTCCTTCCTCTATGTCTCCACTGCATCTGGAAAGCATGTCTGTCATTGTCCCCATTATATGTGGTTGGATTCTGTGCCCACCTCATCTAGGAAGCTGTGAATCATCTCATTCATCTCTGGGTTCCCTTTGCATCTAACAAAGCCTGGTAAACACACATATTCAGCGCCTATTTCATGATGAATTCCTATCTTATCCAGCATGGCCAACCACAACAGAAGAGAGGACAGGAATTCAGGTAGAAGTTATAGCAAAAAGAGTCTGTTTGGCTAGCCTTTCCCATTTATCCTGTTTCTCAAAGCCAAAAGTGGTCCTGGTAGAATGGGATCCAATGGGAGAGTGAAGGTAACATCTAAGAAACATGGCCATGATTTGTAGCCCATTTTTAATCATGAAACATCCTCTCTCCATAACTGTCCAGACTAGCTCAGTTCCAGCATTCCTTGGCCTTGGCCTGAGGTTGTCAGGCAACATAATGGGCTGAAGGTCATGGGTGAGATGAGCACTCTGAGCCTGGTGAGAGGAATGTAGCCCTTGGAAGATGAGCACAACGTCCAGCCCTTCTCTATCCTAAGAGAATGACACATGTGGGGCATGTTGGCCTAGACAGAGGGGCTGTGTCCATGTTGAACCCTGTGGCCTGGGAGCATCAGATATCCTCGGCTTCCAGAGATTTGTGTCCTTTTCACTGACCAGATCTCTACAAGACACATCAAATATCGTCAGAGAACAGACACACAGAGTTTCAGCATCTTTAAGAGGCTGAAGATTTGCACTGTAGTCCTGGTCCATCATTCCATTTTCTAGATATGTAACTTTGAAACTCTCTGAGCTTTAGCCACCTCATCCAAAGTGCCTTTCTGATATCACAGGGTCATACTGTGAGACTCAAGTAAGTTGATGTGTGGGAGTCTTTTGTAAATTGTAAAGTACCATGCAACATGAGATGGTTCTTATAAATTATTTATTCAAGGAAGCAGCAGAGGAACCCTCACATCAATGCAGCTCCAGTCATCCCTTCAATCAGAACCCGGCAGCAGGGAAGGGCGACTTCAGTCTCTTGAGCCAGTTGGGAGCTGGAGGGCTTTAGTCTACTTCCGTATCTCTGGCCCCATCTAATAATCTGGTCAGGGCAGTGGAGGCCTGGCAGAGGGGTGATGAGGCTCCTTATTTAGTTCGCTGGTAGAACTGGAAGACTGCTTTCTCCTGCTCATGCGTCTCGATTGAGCCAGGTCGAAGCCGCCGGATTTCAGCGATGGCATCTCCTGCAGCCAGGCCCTGTTCCTTCACCAGGTAACAGGCTAGCATGGTGCCAGTGCGGCCAAAGCCCAGGGCACAGTGCACTCCCACAGCCTGTGAAAGAGTACCTTTATAGGGTGGAGCCTGACTCCCTCCTAGTACTCTTCCGCCCCTCACTTAGGCCTGTCTCTTTTGCCCTGTAGCTGCTTCTTTTGGGTCAGGCCAAGGACTGCACACGTCTCAGGGGCAAGAAGTGACATTAAAGCCAGGGAACACTGCCCTGTATCTGGTGGCTTGGAGGCCACCAATCACCAGAAAGTGGCTGGTTCAAGTGCTGTGCTCCTGGCCTGCCTCCCCACAACCATCTGTCTGTGCTGTTCAGTGTAGAGGGCACTGGCCACATGTGGCTACTGAGAACCTGACATGCTACTAGTCCAATTGGAGATGTGATGTAAAATGCAACCAGGTTGTGAAGATTTAGTACAAAAAAATAATGAAAATATCTCCCTAAGAATTTATTTTAATGAATTATATGTTGCAGTGATACCTTTTACTTCCTCTATTAAATTATATTATCAAATTTCTCCTGCTCCTTTTTTACCTTCTAAAATGTGGTTGCTAGAAACTTTAAGTTACATATGGTCCCATTATATTTGGACGGAGCACCGCTGTGAAGACTGTTCAATAGTTTCGGACTTCGACCCCCACCTCTCTCAAGTCTGTTCACCATTTCTCCTCCTCAACTCTCAACTTCTACTGGTTCTCCCTTTCTTCTCCACTAGGGCAGCTCACACTGCGGGCCCTCTTTCCTTCTCCTCCTCCCTCTTACGGCCCCGCCCCCTCCGCTTGGCTTTACTTCCGGGTTTCACAGTAGTGTCCTCCTGACCCTGCGGTCTTTTCCCCAGTCTCTCTCCCAGCCTTATACTCCAGACCCTGACTCTTCCACCCCCGCCAGTGTCCCAGCTGATCCCTCCCAGGCCCCTTCCATCCTGCGCTAACCGCGCCTACTGACCTCTCCCCGGGCGTTTGCTTCGTCCACGATTTGCACGAAGCGGTCTATCTGTTCCGGGGCTGGCGGGCAAAAGTCTGGGATGCGCAGTCGGTGCAGGGTGAGGCCTGGGCAGCTGTCTGTGTGCGGGGGCCCATGCTCCGTCAGCGACACCAGGTGCCGCACACCCAGATCCAGCAAGAACTGATAGTGGGCAGGGGATCGAGGCAGCGCCAGACCCGCCAGCCGACCTGGGAGCACCCACGAGAAGTTAGGGGGCTGCACGCCCATGGCTGAGTGAGGACCCAGGATAGTGGGTCACCGGGAGAGTCTGCCCGTTCCGTTTCGTCCACTTGTCCGTTCGCCAGCCCAGGCCGGGTAAATCACACCTACCTAGGCCTGGCCCCTCCAGACACCGCACAGTCTCAGGAACACCACCCCAGACCACTTACTGCTCGGCCGCGGGGACTCCCCCAGCACATGGTGGGCGGGGCTAGATTGTTGGCCTCAGAACCACCAAGATGGGCACCCATTGGGCCTGGCCCTAGCTGGACCCTCGTTGATTATTGGGTAGTCAATAATGGGTGGGATTACAGCAGAGGTGCGCACGGAGATTGGAGCGATGCAAACAGTTGAGAAGCAAAACCGGGAACGAATTAAGAATTTTCTTTGGATGAAGCCACCCGGTGCAGACTCTGCTGCTCTCTGGCGGTCGGTGGGAGTTATTGCATCTCTGGCCAACTGCCCCTGCAGCTCAAAAGCGTCTGGCCTCCTCTAAGGCCCAAGAGGTTAAGGGATGGCAAATCTATTATACTTCCGCCTTGGAGGATGAATCTCCTCTGCAATGACTGTGAGCAGTCACTATCAGTGAATTTCTGAAGGAGTCTGGCAAGAAGAAATCACTACTTTACTGGGGACTATTTTCATTTTTCCACTGTTGGAATTATTAAAAATACTGGGCTGCCATCGGTGCTCTGAACTAAACAAATTAACAAATTGAGAATTTACTACATGCCAGATGCTATTCTAAGCACTTGACATGTATTAACTCATTTAATTGCCACAATAATCTTATGAGGTAGGTAATCTAATTAACTTTATTTTACAGATGAAACAATTGAGGCTTCAGAGAGTTCAGGAACTTGACCAAAGATGACTGATGGCCTGAGTATTTGAAACCAAGCATCCTGGCTCCACAATCTTCAACAATGCAGTATTGTTTCCTAAAGTGAAATGGAATGTTAGTGCCTCTTCACATAACCATACTCATCCCTCCGAATATATAGGTTCATTTCTTTCCATATTTCATGATTTGCAGGGTCTCTGAGTCACCCTTCCCTGGGGAAGAACTCAAATCAACAATTTAGAGCAGAAGGAAGGAGTAAACATTCAACCAGAGCAGAATGAAGAAACAAGAATTCAAAAAAATGAGGAGAGGCTTAGGAACCTCCGGGACAACTTTAAACATTCCAACATCTGAATCATTGGGGTGCCAGAAGAAGAAAAGGAAGAGCAAGAAATTAAAAACTTATCTGAAAAAATAATGAAGGAGAACTTCCCCAATCTGGCAAAGGAAATAGACTTCCAGGAAATCCAGGAAGCTCAGAGAGCCCCAACAAAGTTGGACCCAAGGGAGCATACACCAAGGCACGTCATAATTATATTACCCAAGATGAAAGATAAAGAGAGAATCTTAAAAGCAGCAAGAGGAAAGGAGAGAGTTACCTACAAAGGATTTCCCATAAAACTATCAGCTGATTTCTCAAAAGAAACCTTACAGGCAAGAAGGGGCCAGAAGTATTCAAAGTCATGGAGGGCAAGGACGTACACCCAAGATTACTCTATTCAGCAAAGTTTTCATTTAGAATGGAAGGGCAGATAAAGTGCTTCCCAGATAAGGTCAAATTAAAGGAGTTCATCATCATCAACCCCTTATTGTGTGATATGCTAAAGGCATTTACATAAGAAAAAGGTGATCAAAACTATGAACAGAAAAATGACAACGAACTCACAACTATCAACAACTGAACCTGAAACAAAACTAAAACAAACAAAAATAACTAAGTAAACAACTAGAACAGGAACAGAATCACAGAAATGGAGATTACGTGGAGTGTTATCAGCGAGGAGGGGGAGAGGGGAGAATGGGAGAAAAGGTACAGGAAATAAGAAGCATAAATGGTAGGTACAAAATAGGGGGAGGTTAAGAATAGCATAGAAAATGTAGAAGCCGAAGGACTGACATGTATGACCCATGGACAAGAACTAAGGGGGTGGAATGCTGGTGGGAGGAGGGGTTCAGGGCAGAGGGGAATAAAGGGGAGAAAAAATGGGTTAACTGTAACAGCATAATCAATAAAATATATTAAAACAACAAAAAAATTAAGTTTATTTTAAAAAAGCTATACTATAAGAAATTGTGTTATAGGTGTGTATGTTTGTTGGGGATGAGATGTGAAAGGTCAGTGCAAATTTTCAACATTTAGAGAATCTTGCTGTATAGAGGAATCCAGCACAATAGTTTTGGTGTGGTCTTTGTGTGTGAATGTGTTGGAGATATTGGGGTTTTATTGGACATTTATATAGTTAGGGATGATATACGAATTATTTAATAACTAGTCAGGCACTGGAAGCTGACAATCAAAATGGACCCTCTACAAATTAGCACTACTACCTATAAACAATTAGTGAAGCTATTTTGCTGTCTATTGGATGCACATAAGTGTGGAATGTATGTGGCTAGATTCCTAAATGTATCTTAATAAAAGTCTTTCCACAAGATGGCACTGATAGCTTTTCCTTGTTTATCTTCCTGTCTTTTTGAAAAATGTGTAATTTTCACAATTGTGTACTGTTATAGAACATACCATGACTGAAATCTCATAATTTACTGGTTGATTTCTTGAACTTCTGACAATTCTATTGCCTCTCTATTGTAAAATTATGTTTTTCTTTAGACCACTCAAGGAGCATATTGAGACTTTATGCTATGATGTTGGGTGGCAGTGCCTTATACTAGAAGCTATAATTAGGAGATTTGGACGTGGGGAAGGAATTGGGGGCTAGGCTTTAGTTTTTGCAAAGCTATTCAACAAAGGCAAGTGAGAGAAGAATCAGAGAAGAGGGAGCACTGAGTTAGGTAAGAGTCATATTTGCAATGCAAACCGTTGTGAAGAACTCTCTCACTTCTGTGCTTCATTCTGCTACAAACTGACTTGTCTTGCATCTAAAAGAAATTACTGGAAATCTTTGCATTGCAGGTTTTTTTTTTTTTTTCACAGCAGAAATGTCAAAATTGGAAGAAACCTCAAGAGATCTGGTTTTACTTCTCCACTTCTAGGTGAGGAAACTAATGGTCACTCAGTTTGTCCAGATGAGGATTCAATCCATTCTATCAAACATCACTGGGTCGCTAAACTGTGTAACCTAGACCAAGTTACTTAAACTTTCTAAGCCTCAGTCTCCTCATCTACCAAATATAGGTATCTATAGTGACATGGGTTATTAAGTATTATTGATAGAGTTAAATAACTAGGAGTATGTAAAGTACCTAGCAAAGTGCCAGCACAAAACCGGTGCTCAAAAGATGGATACTACTACTACTACCACCATCATTACAAGGAGAACTGATGAGAATAAATGAAGAAATTACACGTATTGAAATATCTTTAATACAAAGTGTGCAGTTGTAGGATGCTGTGGTTGGCACAATTCTAAAATGGTCCCAAATGACCCACACCCCTTTTTAAAAAATATATTTTATTGATTATGCTATTACAGTTGTCCTATTTACCCCCCTTTATTCCCCTCTGCCCTGTACACCCCCTCCCACCCGCATTCCCCCCCAACTTTAGTTCATGTCCGTGGGTCATACAAATAGGATCTTTGGCTTCTATATTTACTATACTATTCTTAATCTCCCTGTCTATTTTCTACCTACCATTATGCTGCTTATTCCCTGTACCTTTTCCCCTCTATCCCCCTCCCACTCCCCCACTGATAACCCTCCATGTGATCTCTATTTCTGTGATTCTGTTCCTGTTCTAGTTGTTTGCTTAGTTTTTTGTTTTTTTTTAGGTTTGCTTGTTAATAGTTGTGAGTTTACTGTTCATATTTTTGATCTTCTTTTTTTTAGGTAAGTCCCTTTAACTTTTCATATAATAAGGGCTTGGTGATGATGAACTCTAGCTTGACCTTATCTGGGAAGCACTTTATCTGCTCTTCCATTCCAAATGATAGCTTTATTGGATAGAATAATCTTGGATGTAGGTCTTTGCCTTCCATGACTTTGAATACATCTTTCCAGCCCTTCTTGCCTGTACAGTTTCTTTGGAGAAATCAGCTGATAGTCTAATGGGAACTCTTTTGTAGGTAACTGCCTCCTTTTTTCTTTCTGCTTTTAAGATTCTCTCCTTATCTTTAATCTTGAGTAATGTAATTATGATGTGCTTTGGTGTGTGCTTCCTTGGATCCACACCCTTTGAGAAGAGGATATCATCCCCATGATTGTTATGTTACAAAAGGAGGCCATGTGGCAAGATGGCCTCTATGATCTGAGTGCTTCCCAGCTGACAGCTACTAAGAAAGCAGGGACTTCAGTCCTACAACTGAAGGAAGTAGATTCTGTCAATCTGAATGAGTTTGGAAGAGGAACTAAGCCTCAGAGGAGAGTTGCAGCCTGCCTAGCATCTTTTTTTTATTGTTGTTGAAGTATAGTTGTCTCCATTTTCCCGCCACCACTTTCCCCTGCCCCACCTACCACCACCTCCCATCCTCACTCCTTCCCTCCTTTGGCTTTGTTCATGGGTCCTTTATACATGTTCCTTGATGATCCTTCCCCCTCTTTCCCCTATTATTGCCCTCCCCCCTCCCCTATGGTTACTGTCAGTTTGTCTTTATTTCAATGTCTCTGGTTATATTTTGCTTGCTTGTTTGTTTGTTTCAGCCTGAGGAGAACTTCGGCAGAAAATCCATCCAAGTAACTAGTACCTGGACTACAGAACTGTGAGATAAAAAATGGACATTCTTTTTAGCCACTAAGTTTGTGTCTGTTTGTTAGTTATATAAATGTCTATTCACTATGCTGTATACCTGAAACTAATATATTGAACATCAACTGTAGTTAAAAAAAATAAAATTAATATAAATGCCCTGTTATTTTTTTTTATCTTTAATACCCTGGTTTCAATATTAGACCTTTGAGGTTTCTAAGCTATCTTATTTCTTGTCTCTTTCCTTTTGTTTTAAGTCTTTCAGTATCCAAAACTATAGATCACATAGGTCTATTTTTCAGTGAGGATGCAACAAATACAATGAATCAGTGGAGCTCAGGATTTGTCAATATCTGATTCCCTCTAGGCACCATCCCATCTCCTGGCTGTTTTTCCAATCATCTTTATATAAGTGCT